>FASU01011203.1:174-19082 GCA_001486225.1 Heliconius pardalinus sergestus | reverse complement strand
ATAGCAGGGTAGGCACAGAGAACCTAGTGTTAAAACACTCCGTCCCCCATTTTCCGCCGAATTTTTCGAGGAATTACGTGTTGAGTGGCGGATTTTAACGCCGATCCTTTTCCTTGGTGGCAGAGCGAAGAGATGAATCGCGCCCGTGCGACTCGACGGCCTCTACTACTTATACAAATAAATAAAAAACCATATACACCTAACAAAATATGAAATAGAAAATCTAGCTTTCACCACAAGAAATTGCACAAAAGCGAAGAGAGCAGAACCGTATTACAATTTATATCTACCGTACGAATTCGTTACGAGCGAAAGGACTTCTGAAATGAACAGTGCACTCAAACGCATGATTTTTCCATTGCGTTTTTTTACATATAAAGACACGTTTATAACGACTACCGTTGCGTGAAAAATTTGCGTGTACGATATCCATTTCACTTATGAAACTTATCATAGTTAAGTTTGTTTAAAAACACTGTTTGAACGAGGCACCGCCCTTGCTTGTATTGCGTAGACTTTAAAAGGTGCAATGGAAAGTCCCGTTTTTTTTCGTTTCCGCTAGAATTTCGAGAAAACCTCCCATAGTGCTCCCCTACGCTCCCCAAGAAACGTGCAAGCTAAATTTGAACCTTCTAAGTCCACTTGTCTGAAATATTAACAACAAATTGTACACCAATTGGTCAATATTTAAAGTAAATTATTGAAAAACACATATACTGAGTCTGTACTGAGCTAAAAAACTATTAAATGTGTTGAGCATAGTTAACCAGTGCTAAACTATGATAATATTTAAAAAATATTGCTTAGCATACCGTCCACTAATATTTTATGTTCATAATTTATAGATAAACATATTATATACGGATAGGTCGCAAATGAATGACGTATCTATCGAATATTTTTGCGTCTAGTATGTTATATGTATATTTCGTAACAAGCGAGTTATGCTGGCTACATGCGCCTAGTGACACTGTTTCTAAATAAATCAAGGTTGATAAGATAATATTGTTAGCCGATTTGCCGGTGCCAGTCATCAGCGGGCTGTCAAGAGTACGATAGCAGCTAAACGTAATGTAGGGCGCGAGCCGGATATATCGAATCAAACACGTTTAAGGACGAGGCACTACGAACTATGGACATTTTTTCGTAGTTTATACATTTCAACAATAAGCTTGGTGGGCGGAGAAAATAATTTTAATCTACTCCATAATCATAATTTAAATTTCATTATATCTTGCGCCACAAACCATAAAATCATCTTCTTCTATTAACTTAAGCGAAACTAGAGATATATAAAAATGGACCTAAAACTGTCTCTATAGAATTAAAAGTTACATAGTAGAATTATAAGTAACAAAGAGTCCTACCACTCACTTTAAAATAGCTCGGCTAATGTATTCGACCTAGTTCTGATGCCGAAACAGCTAGATGATTGACCATTTAATGATGTCAGACTACCGTTGCGAATTTGAAGGCGTTACTTTTTAAACTTGACCATTTTTGTTCACTATTTTTGCAATATTCGAATTCGCAACTCTGTGTGGTAATTAGAGAATAAAATAAATATTTACATGCCTTTTACTGAAAAAAGAAATAGTAATTTTACAGTTTAATTATTGGATCAAAATCTTTTTCTATGGTGAAGTTGTCATCTCATAGACGCGGTAGAGCCAAGGCCAGCCCTTTGTGGGTGACCGCATTATATTTGCCTTGAAATAGTTTCATGATTCGTGCACTGCTAAAGGTGCTCGGATCGTTTTGCTTAACTTTAATGAATCTTGCTAATTCGAGCATAGCTAATATTAAATTATTAATAAAGGGATTTGTTGAATTTAATTTAAAAAATATTAAAAATGAAATTATAAAGTAATAGTAATATATAATCTGTACTAAATGTAGGGTTTATTTGACAAACCGTAAAAGTTACTAAGCCAAAAACTCGTTCTCAGATTTGGCCATACAGTTGTAATACACCGTTATTGTGTAGGCGACTGTCAATGTTAGCCGAAGCTAGCTACTTAAAGGAATTTGTCACAATATTGTAAACATTTTTTTAAGATCAATCAAATTAACCTTGAAATGGAAAAACAATAAGTTAATAGAGCTAGTAGTCGAAAGCGAAGGTCAAGATGATTCACTCCACACTCCACACCACTATAGGTGTAAAAGTTGACACGCTGGTGACGCAAGGTGACGTGCACCTCTTGATAAGCATCAGAGGTGCATCGCATGCAAGTGTTTTTATGTAAGTGAAGATCGAGTAATAACGAGTGGTGGCACGAGGCGCTGTGCGCGGGCCTCTCCGGCACGGTGACCCACTGACCCAGAAACGTTGATATTGAACCGACAACGCATAGCCCGCATTCGAAATCCGACCTCCACTTGTGTTTTCCTTTTTAAATTGTATAGATTCTTATTTAATCTTTGTATACTCATATATATTTTTGTAACAACCAACAATACGTATATTAATTACTATTTAAATTTTATCGTATCTAAAATATATTAAAAATTTTGTAATTGAACTATATTATATTATATAGATAGGACGAGGATTGTTATTTTGTATATGTGCTATTTCGCTAAATACATATAAAAAGTAACAGGTCAATGATATAACGGTGCTATTAGCAATGCATATACAGCGTTAATATGAGAACAGGTTCCCAGTATCCGCTATCAACTAGTGAGACGGGGCGCATTGGGCCCGGTCTGTTTTTGGGTCAGACTGGGTCATGACGCCTGCGTACTGAATACCCGACCTCTCAAACAAACGTACATATATACATATATATATAAACCTATTTTAAAGTCTAAGAATAGAGTGGCGATCGTACACTTAGACATTTCAAGGTAAAACGCTCACTTTTCTAAGCGTCGCAAGTAAATGATGCGATATGGCATCACGTTGGGTGCAATGTCGAAACTGACTGCGTCTTTGCTCAGATTTGTCGTTAATCACAACGAAAACGTTCGAGCTTTCCTATAATTAACCTTATTTCTATAACTTTATTTTCTTTGTTTATTTTATTTATAGTGCAATAAAGAATATATATAATTTCTCGTCGTCTCGTCTCCGCCTACGTAGCTGAGTGTATATAGCCCGTGACGTCACGACCGCGTCGCGCCCACACGTTCTGTCGGAAGCTCTGTGACGTCATTTCTGAAATGACTGTAGCTTGTGACCTGACGTCACATCTAGTAATTGAAACCTTCAATTGTTTAGATCAATAACCTAGGCCTCGTAATAAATAAAGCGTGCCACAGTCTTGCATCACATTGTCCGCGCTACGCAATCATGATTTCCTGACAACGACAACCGTTGACCTACATGGTCAAATGAATTAACAATAATAAAAAAACTAAAGTAATATATATATATTTTTTGGCAACCCTTTTGTGTTCTTATCATTTTAATATAAGTTTAATTATACGTATATAGATAAAATATTTTCGTAACAAACTTCATAACGACAAACTTCATATGTTGGAAGGAAAATCGTGACCTGCATACTCTATTTCCGCGCCAACTAGGTCACCTAACTTCATCCTGTGTCCCGGTCACTCGCAAGGAGCGACCTAGGCTACTACAAGGCATCTTCACAAACTCCGTAAAGTTCTTTTATACTGTATATATTATAAAATAACCTTATACGGGATATCATTTCTACATTTACTCGTGGTATTTCCAACTATAATATAATTTCCTCGTAATCTATATGAGCTCATATCTGGAATTTCAGCAATAATGACTGACACAAAAGACTCCACAGCAATAAAGAGACCAAAATAACGTTTTGGACTCTGGCAATAAAACGCTGCTTGCATTTGGTCTTGTAATGTGGGTCACGGATTTTTGGCACAAGGTTGTAGCTTGCAGTGCGGTAGAGCAGGCAGGGTAGAGCTGCGTGCTGCTCCGTACTAACAGTATCCGCCTTGCACCACCGTTTGTATTCACTAAACATAGAAGGCCGTGCCGTGCCAATCGATTGCCCAGTATAACAGTACACATCCGATTTCGATCTTTATATTCGCTTTTAACAACAATTAATTTAGACAATGCTTTGTAATTTGTAATTAGAAATTTTTCAACAACAATTTTTTTTTAAACAATAACGGTTGATAAATAATAAGAGACATGTATGATATGCGAACATCCATAATGAAGAGGATAAATATACCAATTGTGCCATATTTTAATTAGTATCTAATTTAGTTGTGTGTTATATATTTAATTTAATGATACCATTATTTCAAATTATTAACTTATTAACTCTTAATCCAGAATTGAAGAAGTGAGAAGCTGGTAGGCGCTCCGGCTCTTAGCAGCGTGAAACTAAAAAAATATTTTTCATCCCACTAACCTGGAACCAACACGTAGAACTAAAATAATATGAAATATCTTCATACTATTTACTATACAATGTTATTTACTTTCCAAAGAACGGCTTACGTATGCGTTAGGTATTATATTTTTGTTTTAACTTGAAACCAGCATCCAAAGTGTGTTCATGGAGCATACAGTAAAATAGCGTTACGAATAATAGTTGAGCCGTCAAACGTGACAGGTTGTGGGTTCGATTCCCATTCGAAATAATGAAAAATAATATGATTTCTTCGTTCTGGTGTCGAGACAAAGTAAGGCGTTGAGTAACGACTCTCAACACGCAATGCCTCCAGAATTCTGGGGAAAGTGGGAGGCAGAGTGTCTTTACACTAGGTTCCCTTTGCCTTCCCTACTGTACCTGTAGGATACAACGTGAATCTGTTAAAAAATGTGTTTCGTATTTTTATATTGGAAACTCAAAAGGTATTGACCTATTTAGTAGTGCACGATCGCCTACTACCATCAAATTGCTTATGCATGCGTGTCAACGTGACTCCGACTGCAAGCTCACTGAATATTTACAGAGTCAACGTTGAACATCGCCCATCTATCACCTATTCTCGTCGATCAGAAAAACACGAATCTCATTACCACTTCGTTCATATTTAATAACCTAACCTTCGAAACTACCTAAGCTTTCTTTGTTGCCAACCATTATTTTTTATTGCACAAAGACCATAGACGCCATTTGTATTATCGAATTCCATTCTAGCTAATTATTTATTGATTGTTCTGGAGAAATAGATCCTTATCGTGCTATAGACACTAGCGTATCTACAGATATTTTCGGGACTTTAGCTTTGAACAGATATGTTCTTTTCGGGGCATCTTTTGTTGTAAGTAAAAATTTCTGGGTTGGGCGCCAGACTAGTCTGGGGTGGGCACGGCCGAGCCAGTTTCACCCCTTCCTACGCTCATGGCTATAGATATCTTTAGATGTTAGGCTACATGGTGTTTGCGTTCACATTACCCGCTGCTCATGGCGGTGAATAGATTTCACTTTTCAACGTTTGCACGCCTCTGGCGATCTTACTTGGTTACGTAAATACTATTTAAAATATTAATTTCGTTTTTGGTAGCTGTATTTGAGCTCGAAACATAAATCCAATTAGAATATTTATGGTCAGAGAAATTTTGGTGCTTGATGATTATAAAGTATGTGATTCTAGCTAAATGTAGCGCAATTTTTTGGCAGAAAACTTTGAAATATAAGGCAAAAATCGGTATTCAAAGTGTTGAGATAGCTAGCAATAAAGATACTATTTCATTACAAAGTAGTAGCAGTATATAATCAAATCATACGTAAAACGACGTCGTCGGTAGGCACGACGCACGGCGCACGGCGGCAACGCACGCGTCACACGCGTTCAGCCGATGACTCGCGCTATTCTGCAGTCAGTGCCACTTTACGCTGCAATGTGATAACTTTCGCTTCAAATACGATACCATTATGTTTTTTCTTGTACTTGGATTAAATTATTTCTCAGTATATTACGTCTTCGCTTTATTTATATAATCTGTAATATTTTTTTTTTAAAAAATCTAGAATAATAATTCAGTAAGTAAAATAAAAAAATAAATCATATAGTGAGAAAAGGCCGACCAAAAGAATGTATAATCTATTTAGCGAAGCGGCAACATCGACATGCAATAGCCGGTCGAGCTTTCGCAATCCAAATTCCAAGACTGTCCAGCTGTATTTGCAACTACTATTACTTATTCACTCTAATGTATGAAGAATATGGACATGTCATAGCAAAAATAAAGAAAAACTCAACTATATTATTTGTTCTCCAATTCCGAATGTTAATAAACCCTATAACCTCATAATAAAGTAGTAAACTCCACCTAACATATTTCATATTAATGTTAGTCATTAACACTGACCATGACTCTTGTTTATCTAACATTAATTTATTCGTACCTGAATAAAATACTTATATAATAAATAACACTTAATTAAGTGTAAGTTAATAAGGTGCCATATACGTAAGTAATACCCAAAGAAATAAAAGATGTGACCGGAAACACTTCGATAAGATATTTTTTAACTAGACGGGGGCTCAAATTTAACTCTAATACTTTACCAATTATTTATTAATGACGCAGTATTGTCAGTTATCGTGTCAAAGTCACTCGGTGACTTTCACTGGCATTTATAGGCGGCCAAGTTTCGCCATCGGATCGAATTGTGCAACAGTTGTCACTTTTTTACATAACGCGTTGAGTCTGCTCCCACCACAGTGGGGACAGAGAAGGGATGGAGGAAGGCTGCGAGAAGCGGATCTGCAAATGCGCTGGCGCACGTACTATGTCATCAAATCAATAATAATGATCTGTTCCAATTTTAAATTCAACATTTATAAGAAGCTGTCAATGCATTAGTACTGAAACGTTTTTTATTAATTCGAGAAAGAATGTATAATTAAATACATAAAAAAAGCAATGATCGCTATCTTTGATTTTTCCCCTAAATCTGTTTAAATTTTAATTTAAAAAAATAAAGTAATTACTACGTCTGAGCACCTCGCATTAATAATTCAAGTCATTAAAACAACTTTCATTGTTCCGGTGCTACTTGCTAGTGGGACACCGGCACCGGCCCCAGCCCGTGGCCACGTCCGCTTGCACCAAATCACCAAAAAGTGAAAGTACTTGATGTGATCAGCGTCTTTAGTACTCGCGAGTCACGTCTGAACGAAATTAAATCATTACGTTACATAGAAATTGCTTTAAATATAATTTATACTTTCTATTACAATTTGAAAATTGGCAATTTCCATAGATTTCTTCGATAATGTTCGTTTATCGTTAATAATTTAAGGCGACAATATGGTCTTCCAAAAATACATATTGATAAAGCATGTTATTTCAACACAAATTCAACTTGTTAAGTTATGTTAGGCCATAATATTTGTTCCGAAAACTTATTATTCTTTTATTTATACTAAACATTAGAGTTAAATATTTGTATCATTAGTCTAATTCAATTTGGGAAACACTATTAGCCTCATTGTACTCACTGTGGACGTATAATTGCTTACGTAATTAACAAATTGCAATTTTTCTTTAAATGTAAACGATCACAAATTATGTAAAATATTTTATAAAATAATGTATGCTGAATAAAAGAGCAGTACAATAAAAACTGTAATAATTTATGTAAGAACTAAGAGGAAGCTGAGACAAAAACTGTCAATGTCAACTGCTACTGGAATATTCAATGCATATATTACGTTATATTGCATTGTTCACAACACATGGTCATATTAACAAACTAACTTTAAAATATATTCTTATTTCTATTTACTTAGTTTTCGCTTATATAAATTATATATAGAGATGCCAAAAGCAGCGAGCAATTTTGTTTAATTTCTTTTTGTTGCTATGACGCGGGGAATGCATCTCGTTTCATTTTAAACTTCTCTAGGTCATGACGTCACCTACACGCGGACTGCACGAAGGTCGAGCATATTGATCTCATATACTTACCACTTTTTGTTTCGAGGCCTTACGTAACATGCATATGACACATACACGTTTCAACTATACTTATTCAAACATTAGAACTATTTATAATCGCAATATAACAATTCTTGCTCTTTTTTTTTAAACTTCACGCTTTATTCTGCATACAGCCGGTTAGGCAGTGGGAATTTAGTGTTAAGACACTCTATTTCACATTTTACGCACAATTCTGGTGGCATTGTGTATTGGGTGGCGGAACTCAACGCCGCGCTTTGCCACGACACCAGAGCGAGAAAATGAAAATACATATATTTTTTTATTTCCTTGAGAATAGAACCCACAACGTGTCGCGTTTACACTCGCACACTAGTGCCCCTAGGCCACGACTAGTCTGAATAACAATTCTGTTAATTTTAGTTTTCTATATTTTTAAGATGTCTTTGTTATATTGTAGGTGCCGATAGAACTAAGAAAAAGATTGGAGGAGATAAGATTACTAGAGTCTCGAAAATCTGCAAGACTCGCCGATGTGGACACAGATTTTGCAAGACTAGCAGACATGGCCGGTGACCGTCGCCGAGCATCTGCCACTATAGAAGTGCCAGCTCATCATATGCAAGTGTAAGTCACCAAATTACGTTACTTATATTAATTACAGCATTCAAGGTTTAACAAAATCTATTCAGCAGTAAATAATTTAAGTCGGTGGTAAAACTTATAACTCTTTTTTTTATTGACTTTATGACTTAAATTTTACTTTTAATATGACCATGAACAATTTTATGATTAAAAATAATATTCATTTAAAATAAATAGTAGCATAAAAATCTCTTAACATAGCGTTTTAAATGAAAAGTCGATCTGGGAAACTAACAAATTCAAAGATTACAATAACTTGCCTTGAGTTTGCAGCTCACCTCGTCAACGAGGAAGGCCATATCTATTGCAAGCGAATTAACCTTTCGGTAATCTTTACCAACTTGCACATTCCTTTTATTGTTATTTTCACTTCCTATATGATCGAGGTCATTAATTTCAATATTGAATGAATATAAATAAACAATGCTTACAAGTAGGTATTATTTAAAGCTAATTAATATACCTCATTCGCAAACGATAGTATTTTACACTCAGTGAATGTAATTTGTATTTTTATTGTGGTAGGCTAGCTAGTGCTAGTGTAAACGTTTACAACCGTTGATCGGTGAAGTGTAGGTGCGCGGGCGAGGTTGCGAAATCCTCACCACATTAGAAACTGGATGGAAGTGCTAGCGGCAGCGGGCCGCGGAGTACGGGCGTGTCCTTGTCACACTTGCCTACATTCTGCGATCGCCCCCCGCCCCACACTCCGGCCCAAAGACAGGGACAGACAGACAATGCAACGCTTAGATTATTAAAAAATTCAACCTTGCCTTGCTTGTTAAATACATGCATTATATAAATCTAATGAAAAAAAGGAAAATAAAATAAAAGTGTTTGATAATATAAAAAGAAAACTTATCGTAGTTAAGGTGGAAGCGATTAATATTGCAGTAGATACATAATAAAATGCCATGGAACCGGAACAAACAGCGTTAGCGGCCGCAGCGACGTGACGGTTGCTGGCACCGCAGTTTCACTTTTCATCATGACGCCGGTGAGAGGCAAGGCTCAGTCGAAATTTCTCAACAGCGGCCGAAAAAATGCACCAGAAATAATAATTAGACCTACTTATACATTTACTTTGTATATATATTTGATATCGTCAGTTATTTGGGTTATTATTTTATTTTAATTTAACAAATTCATTCGTTAATCGAAGTGTTCGATATTTATTACATTACAAGATATAATTTTACATAAGTATTAAAATAAAATGGTAGTTAAGAACCTAATTTAATAAGAAGTCATAACAAAATACCTTAACTTTAGTGAGTTTAGTAAACATATTATGTATTATTATCCAATATCATTAGTTTTATTGATGCTATAGAATGTCTGATATTAAAATCTCTTCACGAAAGGAATGTTCTTTGCGTTCACTGGGACGAAGCACAGTAAAGTGAAAGCTTGACTTAAAGTTTCGTTTTCCGCTGACAAAGTCGCTGACACAGCAAATAACGCAATATGTTTATATTGGACATTACCGCTTATTCCACGAGTAGAAATGATTACATTTAATTTAAAATATAATGTGAATCAACGAAATTCGAAGATGGCGCCTCGTTCGCTGAAGTGGCGCGGCCGCCATGACATAGTGACCTACTTTTAAAATGGAACAAGCGACGCACTAGAGAAGTGCCGCATGCAGCCATGTCCACGGGCGGTTTATCGGAATTACATATACATATATTATAGAAAATATATAAAATAGTATATTAATCTTATGTGATTTTTGTTACATCATAATTTGATTTATTCTTATTCGTTTTAAAAATAAGATTATTTATAATGGTGCCTTAAGTTTATGTGTCCTCGAGCAGATAATGCTTAGTGGGCTAGTAGGACAACTACACGAGCGGCATTTAGATGTTGCAAATAATAATTCTTAGTTGAGTACCAATATTGCTGGGGAAACAAAGAATTTTCAAAGTTTAGTGTAAAATAAAGTAAAATATATATAAAAAATATTTACGAGAGTTTGATAGCTCTTACGTATAAGTATATTTTGCATACTTAACAAATATTGTTCAATCATCATAGAGACAAAATTATACTTCAATGTCAAAAACGGAAATCTCTTATTAACGTTGGGCTGTATGCTAATGAGATATTTGAGTGTCACGGACGAGTTACAGTACTGACCAAGTGCGCATACCAACCTATTAATAATAATGTTACATGACGACAGCGACATTGTGCTTCCAGGGCCGCTTAATTAACTAACGTATTTTTAATTAGAACGCTTAATAAATTGGTTTTGTTATTCTTTATAATAATTATAATTTAGGCATTTTGATTTAATAATGATTATAAAAATTATATGTTAACAGATTGTCATAATATACTATTTTTGACATTTTTGACAGATTAACAAAATATTATTTCTGAGCTAAAATGTTTTACAGATACCTATGAATAGTACAAATATATTAAGGCACAGATTATATGGAATGCCATTTTACATACATTTGCGCAACACTTCATAGAGTAGGAAGGTGGGGATTTGCCTGTCGGCACTGGAGGCACTTTCTCGCTGGGTACGGTTGCTTTCATTAGTGTAGAGACCCGTTATTTCATTTGGCAGGTGTATACCAGCGTCCTAGAGAAAGTGCTTATAATTGTATTCAATATTACGCAAAGTTGGTAAAATACATAGAAAACGTAATAACATATAGTAAAATGTGTGTAGAAATAAACAATTGTATGTCATAGAAAGGTCAAAGTAAATAGTCTTACTTTTGTAAGCATACGAAACCTATTAGTCACCTTAAATAATATAGTGACTTTCCATCGACCTACCTGCAGGTTATTCCACTTCTTGCAGGAACAAAAACTGTTCGCCGTATTTAGACGTGTTATTATTCTGCGAAGTATAATTATTTGAGGAGATAAATCTTCAGAAATATAATTTGTACTTTAAAATAATATTAATACAGGCTGGTTTGACACAGTATAACATTTTAAATACAAGTAAAATAAAAAAAAATATCAGTTAAAAAATATATAATTTAATACTTTATTCATATAAAAAAACTACGTCCAAACATAAATAAATAAAATATAAAATAATACAAAGAATTAAACAAATTACAACAGCAATTAGAGTCACCAATTTTTAAGCTCTTAATGTTTTTATTTTTTACTCTGACGTTAAAATAATGCCAATGCCAAAATTGTTAGCGCAGGTCACCTAAAGCATTATAACAACGACAACAAAGCTTGATCTTCCTCAAAAAAATTCGATAAAAAAAAAAAAGAAAGAATAATAATCTTTTCCCGCCATTATTAGAGTAGCCAGTGCCTTCAACCATGTTTTTTTAACTGTCATATTGTTAAATTAATGTTAAAAAAAAGTTGAAACGCGTATTGTAAAACAAATCTGGATTATATAAAGTGATTGTCCAAAGCAAGAACAGCGATGACCTCATCTCGGTGCGGAGTGGGGCTCGCCACCGCTGCTGACGGAACGTATTGCGCTAGCTCAATCACTATTTTTTATATTAGCAAAAAAACACTTCATGACCTACATCAACTGCCTTTTGTATGCCAATAGGCGAACTTGTAGATTTTAGATTGTCTGTTACATGCATTCCAAATGATGCCTTTTTTACGTTACCCACACATACGTATATAAATAATACGTATGTACATATGTATTATTTGCTCTTTGTGTAACAGTACAAAGGAAAATGGATTTTCTAAGTAATACTCATATTCTGCGTAAGAATAACAGGAAGTAGTCATTAACGTGAGATTATTTTAAGGTTTATAACTGCAAATAATTTGACGTCAGCACGGGAGTGGGGGTCGACGGCTTGTCGCCTTTGTTTGAACAATTTATTTATTAGTCAAACTGATTGTTCATTGTTACCCTTAAACTGTTAATATAGATTAATAATTTAACGTTTTATATAAGGTTTAAACTCTATCGGACTTAAAACTTTAGTAATGACCTACAATCATGGAACAGGAAACGATTTCAATTGAATAGATGTATAAGTTCCTATGTATGTATTAAAATATATTAGAATAAATTAAAAAAACAGCCATATTGTAAATATTAAATTGTTCATTGTAAATAGTTCGTATCAGTAGCGAGCTGGTGGCGCGGCAACAGGCGGCAAGGTCGTTCTCAATGTTACGTATCTACTATAATCTATACAGTATACACTACTTCGGCCGCCAATACTATGAAGTAAAATCTTAGCGTGTTGGCTGTGCGCAGATGTCGGCTTTCGACTAACACCTGTAATTACACAAATGTGCCATGAATAATTGACGTAACCTGTAGAAACAATATACATATGTATATATACAAAAATAAAAATGCATTTACGATTTAAAACCAATGAATGAATGCACAAATTTGTCACTCGTACAGTAATTCGATTCGTAGAGTAATTTAGAATTTGACATTTATATTATTATAAAATAGAAAAACATTAGAATGAAATTCCATTGCGTCCACTTAAAAACATTCGACGTGATGAGCGAGAAATAATACGTTGCGTTACGTCAGCGTATTAGAGGAAATTACGTGTCGCTGCTATTTTTACGCGGATGTTCTTCGGCCGGCGAGATCCAATTATTGCGACCAAATAAGTAGAATGCGCAAAAGTCGACAATGTTATACGTTACACGCGCACTCTGATATAAGAAATATTATTTAAAAGTAAATATTTTATATAAAAAGGGGGAACCTACTGTTAAGCCACTCCGTACCCCAATTTCTGGCGAATTTTTCGAGGTACTGCGTGTTGAGTGGCGGAGAGCGGATAAATGAAAATATTGTCTTTACACGAGGTTCCTACTGCCTACCCTGCTGTATGCGGGATACAGCGTGAAGCTGATATAAATAAGTGCAACAGAATACTAAAAGTGAATTTTATACTGAATGTAGAGATGAGGTACTTTTTATTATTTTGCATTATAATACATTAATAAAATGCCTTACTTTGTTCGCAATTTCATTATCAATTATTAATAGATAATTTACACCTATCACGATATACTTTGTTCAGGTGACCTGCAATCATCTGTTCGGAGTAGGCTACCGACCCTAAAGGTTGACGCGCTGCAAGGTGAACATACGCTAAATACACCTTGATAACTGAAACGTCTCAGTTCATAAATAAATACTATATTATAAATATACTTTTTTATTAAAATTATTAAACTAATGTTTTCAACATTAACAAAAAAGAACCTTACAAATATTTTTACATTACACGTATAACACGTATAAAATAATATAAATCTACAAAAGACATATAAGCTTGGTGTAATATCCAGCAATAATAAAAACCAAAACTAGTTTTACAATAAATTAATGACATTTTAAAATAGAAATTGTTGAATACGTTTCGGTCAGCGCTCCTAAGGAGAGTCAACGAACGTTATTCATTCGCCTGTTGCTCCTAGGACGTCTACAGCCTCCAGGTCGATTATCGGAGGTCTTTGAAACTCTGAACTTTCTGAACGTTCAAGGGAAAAATTTTGACCTTTTACTTATATTAATGCGTAACATGCTCCTAATATATAAATAATTATGTAATAACAATTAACATCTGATTAAAAAAAAATGCTTTAAAAAATAAATAGTGACCGAATTATGACTATTGAAAATGACGAGGTATTCATATTACTAAAGACCTAATACAATTCCTATTGCTGAATTGACGTCATTAGATTATTAAATAACGTAGCAAACAGACGTAAGTGCTCGATAAACGACTCGTTCGTCATTTTGGGTGTTCACGCGACGACTTGTAGCACATGTCACATGTGTGCCACCGCAATTACTACTATGTTAATTACATATAGTTGCACTGTTTTTATTAATATTTAAAGTTTATCTTTAAATTTTAACCTATAATTTTGAGGTCGTCGTCAGTCAGTCACAAGGGTGTGACTGTAACGCGATGGTTGTGAATTTGATCCCCACTTGAGGGAATTTGTTATTATTTATTAATATTTTCATTGCCTTGAAAAATTCTGCGGAAAATGGGCAACGGAGTGCCTTAACACTAGGTTACCTTTGCAGTGTTAAGCTAATTTATAATATAATCTATTAATAAAATAATAAATATATATTTATTATCATGAAAATATGTATATAAACTTTATTGTGCGCTTTTTACAGTAACAACAAACGTTATCATTGATCTTGAAGGTTAATTAAGAACAAATTTATTATCGGTTATTTCAGCAAAACGTGATATATTACTGAATTAACATGTCATATCTTAGTACCTATGTTTTTGAAATAATTGACGATTTAAATGTTAAAAACTAAAATAATACGCTTAATGTTTTTGTAATAATTTTTTGTAATATTTTCAATTTATAATTATTCTTAAGATATTAAACTCGGGAGTGATTGACCTGAGACCGTAACGTTGTTATGCCTGTCCTTACGAAACCTTCGCCCATAAATATATTATATGTAATTATTAATCCAGACAGAGAAAATAGGTAGCAACAGAGGTCGTAGGTTGAATAAGTTCATCGAACGTTCGCAATATTACATTCGCTCCAGTAACACTATAAATGTAGATTTTATTAATTTTCAATATTTTATTTTTCATTTAGAAATAGCTTGATCTTACTTAATGTTTTTGTCTAAGAAATTATGTAAGTCAATAATATGCTTTAACCAAATGCATAAAACAAAGGTTCCCAATGATTTCTACGTAAAATAAAATTAAAATAAAACTAAAATTTATTTAAATTTTATTGTGAATAATATATAATGAAATAGTTATGTTTAATTATATTAAAATTATTACATAGATATGTATGTGATTATAGATATGTAAACAAATTATTTATTGAAAAAATTGCGTAATCTAATAAAATTAAGTTTACCGACTTCTGTGGAACGGAACTTGACCAGAAAATATCATAATTTAAGAATTATATATTTTTTTATTAAATTCTAGATTGTTTTTTCTATTTATTGCAGAATATTATAATAACTATGTAAACTTTCTTTTCTAACAGATCACGTAAACGGGGTCCCAGTAACTCTTGCGACCTCGGCTTCGGCGAGAGAGATGACCAAATGAATGAGTGTAATGCAGCCCTCGTCCTCATGTCTCTTAGTTGCTCCCCTAACTCACCTCGACCTAGTAAGTTCTACTTTTATTTTACACTTTATTATAACCATCTCTTCTAAATAAAAAGCATATATTATATAGTTCATATTCTATATTATAAAATATATTTAACTGAACTTAAGATGAAGGATGTATGTAATGAAAATAAAAAAATACGGTAAATAGGACAAATTTTCTTTCGGAATAAATATTAAAACGGCGATATTATAAATTATTTTTTATGTATGTAAATATTTTAGACTGCCGTATAGCATTTTTTTCTTTAATTATATAAGGGAGATCACGCTACGCTGGCTGCAGTTACGTTAGGTGATGGGTCTAGGATTACATAACAAATACCACCTGCGAAGTTGCAATGTAACATATTGAGCTAAGTTTCAACTTTCATATTTAAAAATACGATTCTTTTAGGACCGCGCTCTTGAAACGACTTCAGCGAAACTGTGCTGCTTATTTTCTTTATTAACCATTTTAACCATTTTGGAGTTTGAGTTTAGACTAGAATCTACAAAATGTTGATAACGTCTAGACAGAAGTCTAGACTTCGTCTAGACAGGTATTCGGTGTAACTCAGCTCTCGTGATATGAGTTCAAGCCAAATAAGATCTACATTGAGTGCCACCGCGTTGGGCAACTGGTACCTTAAAACAATTCAAGTTACCTAATTTTAATATTTACTTATAATTATAACATCATAGAAATATCTATTTAAGTCGTGTGTTTATTTGTAATATTTCAATTAAGTTGTTATGGTAATGCATCTGGAGGCGAAGTATTATTGATATTATAATTAATGATTGCATTACAAAGTATCAGCGATGCCCAAAGTGCTGGTCATAAAAAATGATGTTCCATCTTCACACACCGCACAGGTCTAACGACGCAGTATATATGCCACGAGAAAATAGCTGTTCTTACGAGTGAAAGTGGCCGGCTATAGTTCCGTTTCGTAATTTATTGCCGTATAATTTTATTTGTGCTGCTACGCACTTGTGATTTTTTTAATTATCACACGTATCATTTTTTTAGTTAGATACTATAGGTAATGCCTGTACCATTTTGTATGTAGGTACTTAAAATTGTAATGTAATAATATATATTATATATATTTTTTCCCTAGTCTGTACTGTCCCATTGTTGGGCAAAGGCCTCTCTCCATACAAAAAAATAAATATTAATAGTATTTTTTATCTGTAAAAAATATAAACAGTTTGGTATATCATATATATTAAATTTTTTTTAGAAAATTTCAAATGAATCTAAACACAATTAAAGTTACAAATATTCAATCTGTGCTCACCATGTCTGTATTCAAACAGGTGCCTGGGGCGGACGATCATCAGTATCGCCCGGGGCGAGCAGTAGCTCTGGCTCATCATGGCGGTCAGGAACCCCTTCACCTCCTCCTGTCTCATCATCCTTTAGCGACGAAGGCATTGCTATGGACTATGATGGAGATCCGAAGTTTCCCCCCCGCAAAAAGAGGGTATGTATTTACATTGTGCGTGTCTTCAGTATACATTTTTTTTCCTTTATTTAATATATCTTATTATTTATATTCTATTAATTCCTTAAGTACCGTTATATATGTAGTGCGTATGACAGTAATATATAATGATCTTTCCGTCAAAATGACTTGCACATCTTGTTTAGTGTGCCCAGTCACCGTCACTGTGCCCACCGCCGACTTCAATTAGACCGTGACACAGATCATGCTAGCTTTCATATCATAACTGAGCAAATGTGCTTAAGTTAAATGAGTTACGTATTTGAAGTAAATTCAAGAATTCTAGTTTTTTTAGCTTCCTGCATATAGCAGGGTAAGCAGAGAGAACCTACCAGGGTAGCAGAGGGGAGAGGGAGTGTTAATACATTCTGTTCCGGGCTTTTATCTTGGTGACAGAGTGAAGCGAAATGAAAATATGTAAATGTATTAATACATACTTCCAAATGGGAATCGAATCCACGACCGTCGCGTTACATTCACACTCCTGCTGCCGACCTCAGGATTTTTATTTTTAATATTTAATTCCTAGTACCTTACTTAAACATGCCCCCTCGGTCGAAAACTGACACTTAATGCGTCACTTATACACAGATAACTTATAGGAACTTTATGATTCAAACCCACAGATGCAGAATAAGTCTTTGTCTTAGCTGCCGTAATGCCAATGTGTCATAACCATTAAGATTACCTTTTTCGAGATTCAATACATTTGTGGTAGCCGGGCTCCAGCCTTCAAAACACTTTCACCAATAAGACACTTGTTCGTCGTTAAAGGCCATTATATCACGATTAGACGCAATTCCTATTCCTGGTTTCGCAAATTCATGCCTCGAGCGCTGTACCTATATTATGGAAATAACATGTAAAGTTAGATGAAAACTTTCGATTTTGTATACCTAATCTAACCAAGAAACAACGAAACGTATTGAATTGTTATTTATTATTAGACATTAATTTTCATACTTTACAAGTTGGAAGTTTCCAATTATATCTCGACTTTGCAATAGTTGCGGCTTCAAATCTCGTTTTGTGATATTTATTATTATATTTACACAGTCTAAATAGAAAAATGGGGTTTTAACAAATGGAGCTAAAAACGCTGCTCCCCCAAATTAGAGGAACGTGATGAACGGCATTGCACTAAACAATATTTTGCTCCTGCAAATTGCAGAAGATATTGTTACCTCTAGAAGTAAATAGTTAATTATTACTATTGAGGCGTGGCGTAAGCGTACAAAGTGTGACAGTCGACGGAAAATAGATAACGGAGTGTTGTAACACTAAATTATCTCTGCCTACTCTGCCATGTGCGGGATACCTACAGCATAAAGCTGAAAAAAAAGTAAATATTACAAAAAATATATATTACCATTAAAATTGAATGTACATATAAAGCATGTATTACTATCGTTTTCAAGTATCAATAATATATTATTTATTATTTACTATACACGTGCGCAGTTCAGTGTGTCGTACAATGTCAAGGCATAGGCAATGCGGCCGCACGTTATGTCACTCCATTGTAAACTACTCATAAATAACGTATTTACGACCGCGTTAGCGACAACTACTGACTACTTATACTATGCCTTACATGCTAAACTTTAGACAGAGGGAACCTGTGGACCTAATGTTAGGTTTCTCCGTTCTCAATTAGATATTTCTGTTTCACACTTTCCGGTGAATCCCGGAGGAATTGCGTGTTGAGTTGAACGTTTGCCTCGTTACTAGAACTAAGAACAGAAAAAGAGCTTCATGCTGTCTCCCACACACAACAGGGTAGGCA
>FASU01011198.1:0-10505 GCA_001486225.1 Heliconius pardalinus sergestus | reverse complement strand
TTATATTAGGCTTTTATAGAGTAAGTTAAAACTGTGGTTTCATTTAAAGTGTCGCTGACAATTCCACCTGTATATTGACGGATTGACTAAATACAGTCGACGACGACTCGACTGGCTGAATGAATTGAATTCGGCGTAAAGTGAAGGCAGAATGTTGTATCACTAGGGAAGCCCCTGCTAAATGTGGGATACAGCGTGAAACTGAATAAGAAAGATCTTTCATGTGCACCAATAATAGGTTATATTAATCCTACAATGTCTCCAGCTCAACGCTAGCTGCCGCAACATCAGGCCCGCGAACGCGAACTGCACGTGCATCGGCGACCGGCTCGAGGTGGACGGCGATGGCGAGGTCACCAACACCGTGGCGGTGGACTGCTCCATGAGCCACCTGAGGGACTTGCCCACCAATCTACCACCCAACACGGTCAAATTGAATGTTTCTTATAATAATGTTAGTATCATTTTATTATATGTATTACACTATTACTATCTCATTAGAGTCGTGGACAAGGGCACAAGGGCGTGAGACTGTAAACGCGGTTGTAAATTCAATTCGCACTCGAGGAAATGTATAGTTTAGTATTTTCATTGCTTCGCTCTGGTAACGAGCCTAAAAACACTCAACACACAATGCCTTAACACTGAGTTCCCAGGTCCCCTTGGCCTACCCCGCTATGTGCAGGATACAGGGTGAAGATAGATAAACATTGTTATATTAATAGTTATAATTCATCAATATTATTATTTTCCAGATAACTTCCCTCCAAGCTGTCTCAGACGACCCCACGTACGAGCACATCAGATATCTCATAGCAGACCACAACGACATAGCCAATATAGTTGAACTGGAAGGCACCAAGTTCATAGATAACTTCATGATATTCTCTATTACTAATAATAAATTGAAAACTGTAAGTATTTTGTCATTGTATTTTTTTGTGCGTGTGTGTGTTGAAGTGAGAGAAAGTTTTTTATGTGTTTATTAAGATTTACTCGTCATTATTGCTATTTTGATATTTCTTAATAACTTAATGCGCAGCTAGCTACATGAAATGGTCGATCTCATTAGGCTAAATCGTAAAATAACAGAACTTATTTATGTTTGTCTACGTAGACAAAACGCGATGTTCAGTTCCACTACTCAGGGTGGAAAATTAGTTACGGAGGTTCCCGAGTGCCCTCTACCCTGCTTTATGCGGTGTAACGTGAAGCTAAAAAATGTATGTGTAACCCTACATTATATAGGCAACATATATTTAATATTTCATATTACTCTCATTCTCTTACAGATCCACACATACGTAATGTCAAACAGATTCGTGACCAAGGGTCCGTCGTTTTCAATCGCCGGGAACTACATACACTGTGATTGTAACACTGAAAAAGTATTGAAGGTATATAGAAAACTCGAATATATGATAATTTTATTATTTCTCATTACTAAAGCATCTCACTATAAACGCGACGGCTAAGGGTTTCTAATCGAAATTAGAATTGTTTATTTTCATTTTTCCGTTCTGGCAACACATACGCGATGTCTTTGGATTTGGGTAAAAAGTTAAGAATGAAGTGTCTTGACACTAAATAAACTTTAATGAAATTATAAAGTTAACAAAATAATATTATTTTTATTTTTTCTAGCCATGGCTTCTGGAAAACTCCAAAAATATCCCGGACTATAGAAGCTTGGCGTGCGAAGACAAAATGGGATATGTTGTGGATCTTAAAGAAGTTGAGGTAATTCTAACATTTAATTTATATTTTGGGGCCGTCGTGGCGCAGTGCTACCGGGTGTGCCCTGATGTACTGACTGTAAACGCTACGATGGTTTAATCAATTAAAAAGGAATGAATTAATTAATGTTTTCATTTTCACACTCTGGGAACAAAACAAAGTGCAGCGTTGAATTCCGCCACTCAACATGCTATATCTCGAAAATTCGGTAGGATGTAGGGACCGCAGTGTAAAACACTATAAGGTACTTTCTGCCCACTTTGCTAAAGTGCGTGATACAGTACGTTCCTAAAATAAATAGTTATATTTTTATATTTAAATAAAAAAAATCTAAGATTGATGAAGAATTTTAATTATTTTTACGTATTAATTTCCAGGTCTGCCACACGCCAAGAGACTGGACGGACTATATCTATTACATAATTGGACTAGAGGTTCTAGTCCTAGTTCTTTTAATAAGTAAAGTGTCATATGACTATTGGGTGTTTAAAACCGCGGGCTATCTACCTTGGCCGGCGAATAAAATGCCAAGATTGCCTTGTGATTGGTTATGTGAGTGATTTTAAATACAGTCCAGTTTATACAGACTGTATTTGGGACTATATTGTACTATATTCGAGGTCGGATTTGATTACTAAATAAAGTTCATTCAAAAAAAGATTGTAATATGAAGACTTATCGGATTTTGAAAATTATTCAATGACACAGACAAAATATAGTGTTAAAAAAATAAAAGTAAAAAATTATGAATTAGACTATATTCAGATAATTGGACTATACTCAAAATTGAGTTAGTACGTTTGCCATGTAAAAGAAGAGTTGACTGATGACAGTTTATTTTAGGATTGGTGGTTTTTTCTTTTATCTGAACAATGCTTATAGATTTATAATTTACGTGTAAACAAAAACTTTATAGTGTTATTCCACGTGCGGGATTTCAAGCCACGCCTCTTGAACCATCCAAGAGACGCGGATTCAAATTCCGGATTACGTTTCCTAAATAAGTGACTTGATAAATGTCTAAAAGGGCTGTAAATTTACACAATTGTGGTATACCTAAACTCAACATATTTTTTATGATTATTATTAAAAAATCTGAATAAGTCAAGCATTACGCATACACATTGTAACATGTTAAATGAAAAAAAAGTAAAGTTATTAAATCATTAAAGTATAAAAAGACAGGAAAGAAAGAAAATGAGACTGTAAATAGTGCCTTATGTGCTTAGAAAGATGTAAACAATTTTCGAGTTCAATTATTTTATTAATTTTAGAAGTAAATAATACTTATTAACATAAATCGTCAACATTGTATCGTCAAAATAAAAGTATCGCATCTCACAATTTTTGGCAAATTTTTTTTTTAAATCTTATAAAACTTACTCTAAGAAATTGGAAGTCACTCTCACAAATTGCAAGTCATCGTGATTGTAAACGCGACGGTTGTGGTTTCATTTAATACTTGAAGGAATGAAATGTTTAATACATAAATTTCCACGTTCGGGTGCAAACTCAAAGTTGGGAATGGCAGTTTCTTAATGGGGAACGGAGTGTCTTAGCACTTACATACTAATAGTCCCCATGTTCCTTCTGCGTACTTTGCTACGTGCGTGCTTTGGTCCAGCGTAAGGCTAAAAAATGTGATAGAGATATGTCTTTTTTTATTCTACTATACGATTTTTTTACTTAGTTTTTACGATAAATATATATTAAAATCAAAGATTTTCGTACCTATTTTTTATATTAAGTTTTAATTGTATTTTACTATTTTGTGTTATAGAATGATGATTGAAATGAGAATGTACATATAATAAAGCACAGCGAGTAAGCAAATTACTTATTAATTTGCAACTTTTAAAGAGTTTTTATGTTTATAAAAATTTGTACATAATTCATAATAAATGTTTTATACACTTTAGATAGAATAATTTAAAACTTTTGCCATTGTTCGTTTTTTTTAAATATATTTTAGCTTATAATGAAATAAAATAAGAGGAATAATATATAATTTAGAATTCAACATAAAAATAAATATTTATGAATGTATAGTATAGAAATTTATTTAAGTTAAAATTATAAGTAATCCATCATGACCAAACATCATGGTCGTGGATGTGAGCACCACTCAAGGAATGTTTGTATGTTTTTAGGCCCCGTCACTTAACACGCAATGTCTTTAAAACTGAGTTAAAAGTGGGGAACGGAGTGTTTTAACACTAGGTTCCCTCTAACATATTTTGGAATCTCTGGTATTCAACTATAGAGGCTTATTATTTAGTTACTTATAAGCACATTAGTTTGATTGAGTTCTTACAATTTATAGTAAATAATCAATAAAATTTCATTTTCAGTTCTATTATGATATGTATATTGAATAGCGATGGTCGTGGATTCAATTTCTAAATCCAGAGGATTAATATGTGTATAAATAAAGGTAAAATAAAGTGCTAAATTAGAGTTCTTTCTGCATATACAATATTTACTAATGATTTAAAAACTGAATATTTATGAATATTTATTAAGGCGCAGGATCACCAGCGTTCGACTGTAAACGCGACAGGTTAAGAGTATTTATTATTAAGGAGAAAAAATTATGATTGTAAGAACACAATCAAAATAAGTAAACTTTAAAGTTATGCTCGAGGCTTTTCACAAAGTGCCATAGATTGGCATATGATTAATTAATTAATTATATATTTGTATATAAATACAATGAAGACTGTATATTTTGTAGATGTTTTATGTTTAATATAAAATATATTGTAAATAAATGGGTTTTAAGTCTTATTATTGTTTTATTTTTGTAGGCCAGTCGTGGCGCAGAGACAAATGTTTAACTGTGAGCAATATTAAGAATATATTTTTTTAGTTCCAGCGTAAATCTATTCGAATTCTAATCAATCTATTATATAGAAAGAGTGCTAGACAGAAGTTTACCACTTTATTCTCCACGAACCGTCCAAGTTTCCGGTCATTACATATGGATTATTGCAGAGCGAGCTAATAAAATTGATACATATGGGAAAACCCCGACTAGGAATCAAACTTATTACCGTCGAGTTTACAGTCAGACAATGTGCCCTGCGTAAAGACGGCTTCGTCACATTTTGAATCATATTTTTTCTATGTGTGAGACAAATAAGTAATGCAAATAAGTTTAGGGTTTATATAATAACAAAGGAAGAAAAAAATACCAAAATGTTTAATCATAAAAAAACATTTATTTCTATCTAAGCTCTAGGTTTAGCAAATTTCTTTTTTCTTTTTACTTTGCCTAATTTCTGAGATTTATTCTTATCTTTTGCCTTTATTGTCTGTTTCTTTTTTACTGGACTTTTGAGGTCGCCACTTTGAATTTTCCTTTGTTTTTTCGGTTTACCGTTCTTTACTTTATCTGTATCTTTAACATTATCTGTTTTCGTTTCATCTTGACCTTCGAGTTTTCGTCTAAAAAAAAAGATATTATTAACATTTCTAGAGAAATAAAATCTACAACTGACTGTAAATGTAACGGCTGTGGGTTCGATTCCCTGGTTCTGATAACAGGACAAACAGCGGTGTTGAGTCCCGCCAGTCAACACGCAATTTTTGGAAAGTTGAGTGGAGCGGAGTGTACGGATATCTTAGCATGATTCCCTTTGCCTACATTGCTATATTGGGGATACGTGAAGTTATAATAAAAATAAAAAATATACTTCTCAGGTTTCTCCAAAATGGTAGATATTTTATCTCTCCTCGGAGCTTTCTTCAATAATTTCTTCCTCTTATTTGGATCCTGTTTTAATTTCAACATGTATTCGGGAACTTCACAACCTGATTGTTTCATTACCGATGCTATACTGTAATTTAAAAGATAAAAATTTAATATCAAATGAAAACTTTTTACTGTGAAATATATTAAATAAAACACATGTGTAGTAATATATAACCTCACATCCACACATGTCAGTGTAAGGAGAATTAGTTTCTAAACACTACGTTCCCTCTTCGTACCCCACTGTATGCAAGATACAGCGTAAATGCATCTATAGAAATTATAATTTTGTTACAATCAATTTACCTTCTAAGATTAACAACGTCGTCTTGAGTAAAGAATGTGATAGCTCTGCCTTTCTGTCCCGCTCGACCTGCTCGACCCACCCTACCAATATAAAAAAATATTATATTTCTTTAATTTATAAACGAACTATAATTTAAACATTGACTTTGTAATCTTTAAAAAAATATTATTTAGGAATTTTCTGTCACTTAAATAATAAGTATCCATATGCAATACTAGTTTTGCAATTGATTGCAAGAAATAAAAGACGAAAAAAATTGAGTTTAACTTACTGTTGCTTAAATATGTTGCACTTAACAATAAACTACAATTCAAAGGCACATTTCAAACAGAAATTTCTTTGATCACAGAAAAAAAAATATAGATCATGGACAAGATAAACTTTAGTAGCTTAAGATGGTTTAAAGTAAATTTTAGGTGAAGTTTTTATAACTATTAATAAAATATGTATTTCATACCTATGTATATAAGCAATGGCGGACGGTGGAAAATCATAATTTATGACCAAATTGACACCACGGAAATCGATACCGCGACCCATCAGTTCAGTACATATGAGCACCCATATACGACCCGTACGGAAACTACGTACTACATTATCTCTCTGAAAACAATACACATATGTACAAAAAACATTAATACGAAAAAGATTCTTTCGAAGATGTTTTAAAAACATACATATATAGTTGTAATTAATGGTGTATATAAAATTAAGTTTCAAATTATAATATTATATAGTATAGCAAATATAGTATAGAAAATATTGATTTTTATATATATTTTTCATAAATTAATTAAACCAAAAAAATAAGGAAAAGTATCCTACTTGCGTCTGCGTTCTGTCCGCATGTATGACGTCAACGTTAATTCCATCATATATAAGCTCTTTAAATAATTGCTTCGCCCTATCCTTACTTTGGACAAACACTGAAACAAAACACATACAATATTATATAAATTTTAGTGATGCACTTTTTAAATATAAAGATGTTTTCTTTTTTGAATAATTCACCTAAGACGGGTGGTTTCAATCCTTTTTGCACTAACTGTCTGAATGCTACAAGTTTCCCGTTCTCATTGCCGCAGAACTTTAGTTCTTGTTCTACTGTAGTCGCTGCTGCATTTCTAAAAAATAAATAAATAAAGTAAAATAAAAATTTAGGGTTCCACATTCACGAAATACTATTGAACTAATTTAAATGAAACCCGTGGAGCACCACACACGGGGCACAGAAGGCGACAGGTTGTAGATTCGTTTGCTACTTGAGGAAAAAATATTTAATATTTTCATATCCTCGTTCTGGTAACGACGTAAAGCGTAGCGTTAAGTTCCGCTTTTAAATTCGGCAGAAAGGAACAATGAATATCAAATAATTCATATCCTTCAGTTGAAAACTAGGCCACAACACGTCAGGTTAATAATAATAAAAGTGTGTGTGTGTTACACTACCTCAATCCAACAGTAATATTGATCAACCCTCTCATATTGTTCCGGGACCATTTACCTATGACAGGTGTGTGGGTCGCACTGAACATCGCTATTTTAACTAATTTTGTATTAAATGAAGTTATTATGGCGTCCAACTGTTGTCTAAAAGTATTCACTTCTTCTGTTGTACCTTCAAATAGTTTGTCGGCTTCGTCAATTATTAACCATTGGACTCTAGAAAAAAAAAAGTTAAATTAGTATAATATAGTTTTGTATTGCTTTACAACTTTAGTAATAGGGAACTTGAGTGTCAACATATTCGAGATATTACATATTAAGTAGCGGAACGTCAAATCGTTCTTTGTCCAACCAATGAATCAAATCCACAATTTTTATTTACAGATACGGTCACACTATGTCTCTATCAGCTTTGTCCAATCCATTATAATAATATGTATGATCTTCAAAATTATCTAACTCACAAACTGCAAAAAGTTCTAAAATTTAGAAACTCATTGTAAACTAATTGAAAGACTCGAAATAACCTGTGTAATTTCTTAATGTTAGTATAATAGAATAGTTCTAGCAAGTAGTAAATGGTTTTGTACATAAAACATATTATAAATAATTAATAAAAGAAACTCACTTTTCTAATGTAATGCCACAATTTTCTTGATTCAGTAGATAGCATAACCGATTTGGCGTACTTATTACTATATCTGAAAGGAAAAACAAAATATTTATGTATTTTCTTTTGGTGGCAATGGAGGTTCCATTCCCCACTTACCGCCGTATTCTTGTATTGTGTGTTTCTGGGGGAATTCAACGCCGCGCTTTGCTTCGTTACCAGAGCCAGGAAATTAAGACATTAAATATTTATATGTTATACACTTTATACGTTATACACTTTAACTGTGGAGATAGTATCCATATAAAATTATTAAAAAAAAAATCAAAAATCATATTTCAAATTAAGGCATTACTATAAAATTTCTTTAGCAGAGTAGGCAGAGAATATATATTCAACAGTATAGTACATTACTAACTTCCATCTAGATTCGGCATAACATGTTAGGAGCGAAACTGACTATTAAAACCACATAAAACACGACAATCTAACGCAGTTATATATTACTGTTGCTATAAAAGGATCTAAAAATTGACATACCACTCTTCCTAAAAGTAGCCTCGCGTTCCTTTACTTTACTTTCTTTCACACTCTTTATAACTGTACACCTTAATTCAGTACTAGCGGACAATCTCAAGGCCTCCCTATATATTTGATGTGCCAACTCCCTCGTGGGACAAAGCACAAGGGCTCTAGGACCACCTTGAGGAGCCCCAAGAAGGTGGAACAAAGGTAGGAGGAAAGCCGCAGTTTTGCCCGAACCTGTTGGTGCCGTTGCTACTATTTGACGACCCTGTTGATTATTTTAATATGTTCACTAGAATGTAATAGAATAAACATTTTGGGTCTGCCTGTTAATAATAAAAATTTAAAAAACCATATAAATTGTAAGAATCTTGTAGTCTAATGGAAACTACTAAGAGTGTTTTTTAGTTTTGTGTGTATTCCGCACATAAAATTCGCCTAAAAAGGAAGCCTGAGAACCTAGCGTTAAGATACTTTGTTCCCATCAAGATACTTGCCTTCCTCACTTTCCGCTGCATTCTGGAGTCACTGTGCGTTGCGTGGTACAACTCATCGCCACACTATACTTCGTTACCAGAGGGAGGAAACAAATAGATTACCCTGACTGGGAATAAAATCCACAACTGTGACACATTTGTGCCCATGTGACAAACAGGTCTACCTATACACCTTTCGTCTTAGTTTCATTAAAAAAATTAAGATGAAAGACATATTTGGTATTATATTCTGCATAAACTGCTATATTCAGGTAGGCAGTGGGAACCTAAGATTAAGACACTCAGTTCCTCACACATGTTAACTATCAACACAATGTGTGTCCCTGATAAGGGATAAAGATTGAGAGAAAATGCATTTAGATTCATATTATTGTGTTAACAAATAGATTATTATATTTTATTCACAAGTAAAATGTGAAAACCCTTTTTCTACAAGTTACATTCAGTTACAATTAAAAAGTATAATTTAATATGTTATACAGTAATTTAATTACTTGTAACTTATTAATTGAGCATCAAACAGTGGTAATTATATTCAAATCAAATTAGAAATTAAAAAAATATATTATTATTTACCTCCAGAATACAAGGCAGAGCTTGCCGCTGTATTGCAGTTGGTTCTGTATAACCACAATTTTTTACAGTATCCACTAGTTCCTTTGCCACATTGTACTTAGATACTAATTCTGAAAAATCATTTAATGCACCAGGAATATGTCGTCCTACTGCTTTAATGCCATGTGCATTTCGAAAATGATTTTGCTGAAATATTAAAAGAAAATATTGTTGTTTATTCAGTAGTCAAATTATTTACACTTTCTATCATTTGTAGGAAGATAAATTTTTTATTCAATTTCCCCAATACCAATCTTAATGAAAATTGCTCGATGTAGTTCTATAATATTTAAAAACAAATGCTAACAATAAAAAGAAGAATAAGAATGTTGATTTGATACATATGTATGGGTTAACTGAAAGGACTCTTGCATGGTTTCTGAGAGGATTGCTCCTAAAACATTAAAAATTTTGTTTCTAATAAAACAATTATCTACTTTAATACTGACCTATTTATTAAAATATACAATATATAAAAAAAACATACAATTAATTGTAATAATGTAAAAAGTAATAAAATTAAAATAAAGGACTATTTTATAAACAACTAATATACTAACCTCTTCTAATTCAAGTTTCTTTTTTAAATCTTCAGGGGAAAGTTTAGATTTTTTCTTCTTCTCTTTCTTTTTTTCTATATTCTGTCCTTCCATCAATTGTAAATCGTCTTCACTGTCTGAGCTACTATTTTCATTTTCAGATTCTGATTTTATTTGAGAATTGTCATTTAGCTCTTCTGGTTCATCTTTTATGTGCCCAGGTTCTTCTTTAATTTGTAACGATTCTTTCTTTGTTTCATCCTTAAGTTGGCCCTGTCAATGTCTAATTGTAAATATACGAAAAAATTGTCTAAAATAGGTATTTTTTTAAGAAACGAAATAAATAAAACATATGTAGACTAATATTATACAAATCTTTATATTTATATGATATAAAACTTTGTTTTATAAATCTAAAATAAAAATCACTTTAAATAATAGCTGTCAAAACCTGCAAGCTAAAGTGGCAATGGGC
>FASU01011157.1:0-10851 GCA_001486225.1 Heliconius pardalinus sergestus | reverse complement strand
GTTATGAAAACCATATATCGGTTTCATAACCGGTATCGAAAAAAAAACGATAACGCCCATGCCTAATACACACAAAATAAAAAAGAAGCCCCCTCGTGGCACAGAGGCACAAAGGTAAGCCTGTAAGCGCTACGGTTGTTGGTTCGATTCGCAATGCCTTCGTAATTCGTAGGAAGATGAAAAACAGCAGTGTCTTAATGGGGAAGAAATAGGAATTCCTTTACCTACCCTGATAGGTAAATTATTGAAATAATTTATATTACATTAAAAGTCAAGACAATTCGTTCTTCTCTTTCGCTCGAATGAAGACAATTAGCGTGAAGACCATTTTATACTAAACAAGAAAAATGTAATCCAATTCAATTATATATAGTTTATAATTAAACTTATCTAAAAATACAGTGTACATCATCATTCAAACTGTAAGTTCAAAATAAAAAAAAACATTTTATAGCCACATAGTTGGAACGAAGCGTTTATATTAGCTTTCCATTTTTAGTGAAGCGGACATAATCGTTAAGTCGTCTTTGACTTCCTAACAGTGCAAGGGAAGAAGAAGAAGAAAGAAGCTCTACTACTAAAACTTAGAGCATATATTAGTGAGCTTTGAGATATTAATTCAATTCGATAATAAAGTTATTGGGAGAGGTAATAAGATTAACAAGGTGTAGAGAGCGTAAATCACATTGCATTACGCACTCGATGACAGTCCGGATGCCCGTATCGCATTACAGTGGATTAATTGCAGCTCAGCCCGCTGCGACAAGAGCGATGGCTGCGTGCGCGCATTATATCTTTAATTAAAAATAATATACATATATGTCGATACTATAAAATTATACAAGTTAATTTTCCGTTATATTTAAATTATTCTCATTTTTTTTTTCTTTATTTAGATTAATTATAATTTATGTTAAGTACCACCCAAGTTAAAATCTTTACGAGTTAAGTTTATTGCATCAATTTATGTAAACATTAAACTTTTTAACGATTTATGTTTAATACGTTTTACGGTCGCAAATCCAATTTAATTTGACTAAAACCTCCACATGTAATGATTACCTGGAACAGATGATAAGGAACTTGAATTACAGCCTTAACCCTGGTTTGAGTAAATGGCGTGCGTCATTATATGGAAGTGTAACGAGCGCTTTCGGATCACAACAAATCATCTCAGTAGCCTCGCCCCGTTCACTAAAATGTAATACGAAAATAATTCACCATAAAATCTTTTAAATGATCTGTTTTCGGCCAAAAACTTGTTTATTTTATATCCACGTGCATATCCATATTTTGTTGAGTATTCAGAGCGAATTTAGTGACACTGGCATTCTATTTTTCACTCCAGTACACATATTTTTTTTATTTCACCTGACAAAAATATTTTAAAATACACTTATTTAAATCATATTAAAGGAATTTCGATTTTTAACTATTACTTTTCAGCAACGATCGTGCCATCTGCGCTATACCAAAATTTACTATTAACTAAAGCCAGAGCCTAACACAATATTAACATTCCACGTAAAATGTCTATTCACTATAGGTACATTACACGTCCTAAACTAGTGTTAAGACAGTTCGTTCCAAAACTCTGAAAGAATATAACAATTCATTCCCTCAAGTGCAAATCGAATCCACAAACGTAGAGTTGACGGTCACAATTTGTGCCACTGCGCCATGACCGCCTCTTAAAATATCTATTCTTCTTTATAAAGAATAAGAAGTGCGATGTGCAAATAAATAATTGCTCTTCCATAAAAGGATCTGGTGGCCAGTCGCGAACGTAGTTATATCCTTAAGAGAAAACACATAGTTTTTGTTTTGTACCGTTTCATTAATAACACCAGTAAAGTTATTCCAAATACATAAATGGCACAACTAGTTTTTATAGGAGCGCTTGTTCCACTGTTGCTTGGAAGTGTCTACAATCCGTTACTTATGTTAAAAGTATTTTATATATCTAAAACGAATATATATATATTTTGACGTAGTATCTAACGAAACGCAATGGTTCCGAACACATGTCCTTTTGGAGATAAAAATTGTACTTAAGAAATTACGTTTTCCTTCAGTATCAATTGTGGTGTTAAGAGAAAATCAGATCGACCCAGAACTCAATAACTGTAAACAAACAAGAATGCAGAACAGCGTACTTTATCAACAGATTTTCTCTCTTTTTGTTAAAATTATAGAACTAAAAATAAAGTAAATATAAGCAAACAAAACAACAATAAATATAAATGTTCACATACTATGTTGTAGACTATATAGTCTACAATTATGTTTTTTACACCGGCGATATTTCTCAGGAGAACCTATAATACGTACAAAGCCGACGTAAAACACAAAAACGAGTGGTAGCGTTGTCTCACGCGCGTTGCGATCTATAATTATTTCTAGGCAGTAAAAGTGGATACCACCGGTCCCAGCCACAAATATGGAAAACATCCTCGTCAACTTCAATGCTAGCATTGGGTTAAACAATGATACTGGTAAAGATACAAAAAAATTTTTGATCACATATCCTTAACTTAAATTCTACAATTTTAGTAAAACATTATAGCTCACTATTACAGTGAGAAATTTAGTTTATTAATATTAAGTATTTTTTATAATAAATTTTGGTTCAATATAGAGACATTACACTTACTTACTTATTTATTTAATCGAAGGCAATGAAACTAATCTAAATATCGATGCTTATTTTAAATATTTTTTTTAGATTATTATTACTACTACCTGGACTTACTATTTACAGTGATGCCTGTTGAATATTGCACATAAATTATAGCACTTTTTTTTTAATAGGAGTCGAACTTAGAACCTAGTTGTTGATACTTCTATAAACGTAGAACAACTAAGATAACCATAGCTAGAAATATTAAACTTATAGTATATTTTTTATATTTAAACATGGCATGGCATTGGCATTGGATGATAGCTATGTAGAATTATCTTTTCTACATGACCATTTGTATCGCACGTGAGGTCCTTATACAGACCAATATACTATTAATATGACATTACAGTTAAATGACACTAGTTCTACCTAATTTGTAAAAAGAGCACTTACTTTATTAAATAAAAGAAAGATATTGTACTCGTATATCCTGTTCGATGATCCGTTACAGTTAATGCATTGCATACCAATTTAAAAATGTTTAATGTCAAACAATTCATTAATGATTTTTTAACAAGTCTTAAAAAAGAATATATAAAAATAAAAAAGAGCAAATTTGATCCCAAAAAAATATTAGTTTCACAATTTGATTATTTTGTAGTTTACAGAACAATCTTTATTTCATATCACCACATATAAAACACGTTAATCCACTCTCAGACTACTGAAGCAATAGTATCACTTTATATGCGTTCTCTCAAGAAAATCTCCCCCATTCTAAGCCCACATTCATAAAATAAAATATAACTAACTACTTAATGAAATGTCAAAGACAAATTTTACTACTAAGAAAAAAATTACAGCTATAAAATGAAATATTTTATGTTAATTAGTTAATTAAGTCACGTTTATCTCTACATCAGATGTAATTAAGGCTAAGATAAGCGCGATGGACACGATATCACGAGACACGAGACGAGCATGTATGCATATCAGCGCGAGTATTGGCCGTGCTTGATTTACGAGCGCCAACAACATTAAATTACATCTAGATCGAACATTGCTATAAATTTCTGGTCGCATTGTAAATCTGCCGTGTGTATCGACGGTCAAATCATGTAGCCAAACTATATCATTCATTGACATAGCTCGCGGTCCGGCCGTGTGTACATGTATAGCGCGATGAGCGCTTGAGTGAAAATCTATTATTATATTCCTATATCTATACTCATTCTTCATAGTTGACGTACGTCATGCCTTGTACCTTGTTTAATATTTCCTTTGCTATAATAAACAATAAAATTATGTGTAGGTAGGTATAAGAGTTTGAGAATAAAAAACTAACATGAAATTTTTCAACATCACACCGATAAGATTAGAAGAAATTACTACATTGTTTTCAACTTATTGTCCATAGTAAAAGTAATTCAGTTAGCTGGTCAAGGGCGCACTATTTCCAACCAGGAGAGAAGACATAAAATATTCAATTCAAATTAAAAGGTGACCAAAATGAACAGTGATTAACAGAGTTATTATTAAATTTATTTTATAAAATAAAAAACATAACAGCATATAATTGATCGTCATAGACATTACATAAATGGCAAACTCATGTAGCGGAAACATACCCGTAGCGAGCGTCCATGCTATAAAACTTCCTTTGCTGTTATGACAATGTTTGACAACTTGGAAAACATACAGAACAAGTTTACGATAGGGATTCCATTGGGGACAACAACCTATTCTAAATAATATTGACGAAATATAGTTAAAATGATAATTTATGATATATATATTTTTTAAATTTCTTAAATGAAATAAAAAAATATATATAAAAGCATAAAAAAATATTTAAGAAAAACAATGTGTTTGAACTTATAAATAAGCACATAAGCATTTCTTTAGGCTGCTAGACGAAACATTGCGTTCCGTCACCCAACTTATTACTATTGCGTATTAAATAAGCAAAACAAAATAGTTTATTCTCGTGATATTAAAATCGTTCTGCAGATTATATATTACTAACAACGTTCTACGAACCAGTTTTTATAGTATAATATCGAAGTATATGTTTATAAGGAACGTTAAATCATTTAGAAAGTAAAGTTCACGTTTTAATCATCCATATTATCTAGCTAAGAAATGAGCACATGAGCACAAAAAAAAAGTGATTTTGATCGATAAACCAAACACGTAGTTACTCTGGTGCGGTGGTTCCTACGGACGCTGGACGCCTTCACTGACGCATTCCGCAGTAGATATAATAATAATACGACTACAAATCGGTGACCGTTAAAAATAAATTATAAATAACGAGCGGGCAATAAACGAGCTGTTCGCAGGTCGCCGATGTAGGCAGATAAATCACGGCCGACTCTGCCTTTGTTATAGTGTGAGTATTACGAATGGAAAATCTGATGACCCTGTAGCAATTTTTTTTTTCATTTTTTTAGATTTAGTATTATGGCCGGTTCATTTTTCATTTAAGATATACACCAAGTTTCAAAAATTGATATGTCCTAAATAAGTGTTATCTAAAGGATAAGGCTTTATTATTGACTCAATAATTAACTTTTAATCTTTTATTTTCTTAGGACTTTTATCATAATTTCACACTGTAGGCGTCAAAACTAAAGAAGTGGGGCACCTGTATTTGTAAATCAAACTGCAAACATCCACAAACGTGTATAATTGCCAGCAGGATAAGCAAATCACGCAGTCAAACTTGCTACAAAGGTGTTAACTACTCTGTCGAGTGGCTTTCGACACCTACCAATTATCGTTCAACTGATATCTACATTGAACCTTCAAATAAACGGTTACTTCCGACGGAGCTCACAATCACAATAATGATATGGTAGGTATATTGGGTTACCTGAAAATATACCGTCATATACGCAAATATCACGGACTCCATATTAATTAAGCACCAATCAAGATTTTTGTAACGTCAAACATAAGAATGGTCTTAATTTTATTGTATCTTCATTATTACTATTTATATTAAAATTTAACACACATATGTTTGTTTATTATTTGCACCCTAACTCTATGTCAATTTGCTATTTCCTCTGCCTTAAGGTTGCCTGTCAGAAATTGCTATTTAGCAATAGGGTCTTGTCTCACTGTGTATATTTATCTACTCACATATTCGGTGTATTTTCTTTGGTCTAGAAAATTCATGTTCGTAATGTAACATTGGTGTAATCGCATAGTACAATATTTAATAATTAAATTTTGCATAACCCAAGTTAATTAATTATCAATATCAAATTTCCTATAATTATAAAATGAAATCCAATACCAAATGGACGACTCTGAAAATGTGCCCACTGCGGAATTAAAATTCAAAATCATACGGTTCACTTGCAGCTGGCGATAATGGTTGGCAGAAATATCGAGGTTGGCCGAATTTCCTCTCGAATTAAGCTTTAAGGCGAAGGACCTACGACCCGATACGTTAAAAACGCTTTTAAGGGAAATTGCTTGTTATTTTTCCATAGTGAGTCAATTTTTTACTCGCCGTTCTCAAATTGGTAGGCGGAGTTTGCATAACGGCTCAAAAAATTGGGTCGTAAGCGGGACTTTCTAAGATGCGATTTAATTTATTGAGCAATAATGCAAATATACTGCCTGTTATAAAATACAAACAACTAAAATAATTACTAAACATATACAATTAACATTTCTGTAAATAAATCGAATGTGTGACGAAAAATACGAATCTCTATGGAAAATGTCTTTGTGTATAAGTATATTCTATAAATTTCTATACCCCGCAATAAGGACCGTTTTGCATACTTGCAGCAACACGCAATTCCCATTTCATGTTAGTAGCAGGTGCCGACATAGACTAAGACGGATCCAATCATCGAGTTAGCCTCATCGGAAACTTGATACTTTAATGGTCGGTTCCACGCTTGCTGAGAACGTAAAAAATTGCGAGGATGTTTAATTATTTTGCCACGCGAGTAAATAGCATGGTGCAAACCGGTGCGGTGCTTGGCTCTTACAGCGTCGTGTATATGACGTGCTCTTGTAGGTGTATATATATATATTTTAAACATTTTAAATCTGAAATTATATTTTAAATGTAATTATTTTATCGCATTCACAACCTAAAGTCGGGATAATTTAGTAATACAAATATAAATGTAACATTGTTTGTTTTTAATAATGATGGTACTTTTAAATGTGCTGTATTCTGAGGCAAGAGAGACTTTGTTGTGATAATACTGCCCTTCATGATATAATGATAACAGGATAATTACGCTTGAGAGTGTAAAAACAAACTAGTTGCAATTATATATTGGACAGTTACCACTTCGGTTTATGTCTGCAACTTTGAGTTAAATAATACAAGTATTTGTAAGTGTATACTATAAATATTACTAGTTGCTCAAGCTTGATAACTTGTTTAATTAAAACTTCAAAATATTCTACAATGTAACACCTTTTTTAATCTCAATTCATCATGTTTATTTAAATGTCTTCACCTTTCACATTCATTAGGAATGTTTAGAAGATTTACAACGCGGTGATTAATAGAAACTTATTATCTTGGTATGTCATCATCATCCTACAATTCTCATGAGAAATAGGACTTCGGCTTTCTTAGGGACTCATCATAGTACCTATATAATATAATATATAAGTTAGTCCCAAAAGTTTTGTAAATTGGACGAATGAAGTTTTCCAGTGAGGAAATTCCGATCCCTTAATATTTATGCAAACGACTACCAACATCAAAGCTTATGTAATTTCACTTATTAATAAAACTCAATTCTTAAGGATTTTCAAAGTTAAAAAATAAAATTAGAATATCGGATAGCGAATGAATCTTATTCTAACGATATAATGATAAAGAGCCTCGTATATCAAACTACGAAAGGCGTAACACGTGAATATGTAATATTTCTATTAAATAACCTATACGAATAGACTTAAATCTAAAGAAGCAAATAAATACCAGTAATCACACGGAGCAGAGTTCGCGTGATCTTACATATAAATCGTCCGCGTTTTGAACTTGTAATAAATCAGATTAATTTAAAATTCAACTTGTATCCCATAAATAACAATTATAATTGCATTTAGATTGTTTTCATCTTGAAATATACGAATATGTTTAATGATTGCATATGAAATATAGTATAGCTATATCTAGATGATACGTTCAGTTTTATACGTAATACATTAATATATACATACTTTTTAGCAACATAGTTAAGTCGAAAACAATTCATTATTTTTGAAACACAAATAAGACGAAAGAGAAAAGGCAAATCATCTAAAGAATCAACATAATTTCCATTCTCAACAGCGGGGAGGCCAGCACTCCTCTGACACGCCAATTAAATACCAATTGGTTGCCAGTTACAAATAAATTTATTTCACGCCTTTACTTTTATCTTGTATCGCTTGAATTGTTCTTTCTTTAACAATCGCGACGTGTTAAGTGTACTTGCGATAACTTCAGTTTGCAACAAAATTGAAATATGGTTAAATAAATTTGTGATTTTTAATTATTTTGAAATGAGCTAAAACATCCATTTAAATGTATTACGAAAAAATATTATGTTTACATTTTTATTTTTTGTACTTAGAGATACGTTACAAATACAAACAAGCGGTAAAAAAGTAATCCAACGAGTATAAATCGAGACGTGACGGAGAGAACCACATCATTAAAGCGATCTCCAACAAAATAGGTTTGAAAAACTTTTACTGAACCAGAATTATATATAAAACGAACAAGAAAGTAAAACTCAATTCGCCGCGGCTGGTAAGAAATTTACATAGTAATTCGCAAATAGGCATCGCGCCCTTTAAAATAGATTTCAAAAGAGCCTATCGTTAACACTTTGTGGCGCCGCGCTCGATCAAGGGCGAGGTGCTCGTAGAGTGAGATGAATTGAACTTCGAAATACCTGTACAGTGTATACCCATTGATACGTTTACACCGCATATTTAAGACCGAAGGTATCTCCGTAGATCTTACAAAAAGCCGCCTCGTTGCGCATACTTCGTCCGCGTAATGATTGCCCACCATATCGAACCAAGGAATCCCTTGTAAAAATGACCGCCTTATAATAGGGTACCTGCGCATTTTCGGCGAGATTTCTTATTCGTTTCTTATCATCTCATTTTAATCTCGAGCTTGTTATGATGCTTATACTGGAGGGCGCTCTGAGAGTGAAGTGATTGAAGCGCTTGATGTTTTGCTCATATTCCTTTTTTGACTGCTTCTGCAGATTTGTTTACGAAAAAATGAGATATACACAAGTGGGCATCTAACAATCGTACCGTGTAATAGAATTATAGTACGAAAAAAATATTAAAGAGAATGAATTATTATTTATTAATATTTTCATATCTTCACTCTAGTACCAAGGCAAAGCGCGGCGTTGAGTACCGCCATTCAACATGCAATTCGGCGGAAAGTAGGAAACGGAGTGTCCTAACACTAGGTTCTCTCTACCTACAGTATATGCAGGATATAACTTGAAGCTGAAAAAGAAAATATTTAAATTATGAGAATATTCATATTTCATCGATAAAATAACACAATCTAACAGTTAATAAGCCAAGCGATAGAAACCTGATTTAGCACCGCCACTTGTAATTGAAAACCTTTGGGTATTTATATGAATCGTAGTCGGCTTATCTAGCTGTTTATACGCCAGCCTACACGAATCTAAAGACACAGAGGGAGAATACACGAGACTAAATTGTACAGATACGACAAGCACAAAACGTTAAAATTAATATATTTTGTAATAATTTTAGACGAATAAAGATAACTGTTTTTACAGTTATTAAGTATTGTTTTGTTTAATATTAATAATATTAAACTTATTTTAAGGAGCTGGTACTGAAAAAGAACCTAATGTCAAGACAATCAGTTTTTCGCTTTTGGCCTTATAGGACTTATTAAAAGGTGGCCATGTATCTTTCACATAGCAGGATAGGCAGGGGGAACCTGGGAACTTTGTGTTAAGGCACTCCATATTACATTAAGACGCTTCCACTCCCTACTTCCCAACAAATTCTTGCATAGCATTGTATGTTGATTGATGGAATTGAAAAGGCGAGGAAATGAAAATATTAAATATTTTATTCCCCAAGTGAGAAGCGTACTTATAATTGTCGCATTTACAGTTAAATTTATTTTGATATATTATATAAAATATTATTTTTTTCTACTTCATTTCTATAAACAACACAATATACTCTCCTATGTTTTAAATACTTAGTTCATGTAATAATGGCTGAGCATTGCAGATGGAAAATAGCGGGATTCATTTTAATATGATCAGGATAGTTTCAAGATACTAAGTAAAGTTAAGTAATGCAAACAGTTCTGAGAACTACCGTCTTAACGGTAATGTGGTGATCATTCCGGATGGCGTGGAGATTAAAACAAAGTTTTATGGGAAAACTTCTATTTTGTTTGTTTATTTTGTATTTTTCTATTGTGCATACTTTGTAACGTAAATAGGTGAGTATATGCGTGTAGATACACTAAAAACATTCAACAGGAAAAAATAATACCTATACATATACTAATACGTGAAGCAAAAACTTTATACCCTTTGTTACGAAAATTGTACGGACGGAGGAGTATCAAATTTTGCATACCTAGTTATTATTTTTAAAGAGAAGGAGTACAAAATAATAATATTTTTTAAATAATGCTTAAAAATTATATTAAATTATTCAATAATAAAAGCATATGTTTGACAATATACACATTTGTATAAAGTAACATACACATCGCAGTGTTCTCTAATATCTACTTATAAAAAAACATAATATTATAGAATAGATTCATCTATTACAAATAACAAAGTAATGTTAGGTATTGTTAAATAAAGAAGAGGAATGTAAAGAAGAGGAATGTATGTGGCCCATGGAGGAGAAAAGGAGGAAAGGAAGACAAAACCTAGTCCGAAAAAACGAAATAACATTCTTATCCGCCCTTTACACTTTATGACATTTATCACTTTTAGAAGTTAGCAATTATTTTGTTAACAAACGCATGTAAAATTTTATATATCAGTAGATAAAAATATAAAATAAAGTAAAACGTGAACACATTTCATTTAACAGTAATATCACAGTAATATGGAATAATAAATATAAACAGGGTAATTCAGTATTAAGTCAGTACTCAGTATTACTTCAAATCTGGCGATATACGACGCCACTACCGTCAAAGTCAAGTA
>FASU01011146.1:0-16623 GCA_001486225.1 Heliconius pardalinus sergestus | reverse complement strand
TTAAAACTGTGGTTTCATTTAAAGTGGTGCTGACAATTCCACCCTGTATATGTAAATAATTAAAATATCAATTTGATGGAATTTCAATACATTACATACACTCCAGCGTTTTAGATAACCTCATGACTCATTAGGAAACGATGGTTAAATGAAATAGCGCAAGATTATGAAGTTACATAGCAACAAATACGACAGTAAGTTTGTTAGTTTTAACTATAAATTGTTTAAGAGGCAAATCAATGATAATAATTATTTAGTAACTTTTTGAAGACGAAAAGTATAATTGAAAAATAAAGTCGAATTGATAACCTCCTTTTCTTACAGAAGTCGGTTAAAAATGATTAACTTTTATTTCTTGTCTTAATATTATATCTATAACTGTTTTTTTAAGTAATAATGTATATTTTTGCACACAAGTACTTAAATACAACGTTATGTGACTTAATTATTACCAGTTTTATATAATAAAACTTCTCTAATTGTCTTAGCGAATCCCGAGCTCTCATACTGTAAATATTAATAACTAGCGACCCATTCGCACGCCCCCTTTTACTTATTATTATCTTATAAATAAATTATAAAAAACCTTTAAACAAAAACCCAAATTGTAGCCTACTGTAAAATTTTATATACAGAGTGTTGTTTTTTCTTCACCACTTTAAATGACATCAAAGCTTTAACTAGATACTCTATTGAGGCCAGCCGTGGCGTAGGAACACAAATTGTGACAGTAAAGTCAACTGGTTATGGATTCGATCATCAACCATCGGTCTTGCAGTGAACGTGTTAAAAGGATATTCAATAAAAAAGGTATATATGTAAATATTTTTTTATAAAAACCATATCTCTCATACATTACCTCACATAATACATTAATTACTTACAGCTATTAGCTTGCATCAACTTAAATTATAACCAATACCGTATTAAAGCTAAGCACTGTGCGCGTGCGCAATAAATAACGTAAATCGAGCTTATTTGCTAAGTTAAGGTATAACGTGACTAGAAGTAGATATCGGAATGATGCGACAGTTAGGGCAGGAAGCGGTCGGTCTCGCGGGGGGCCTCGGCGCTGAGGTAGGTGGTGTCGGTGGCCTGAGAGGCGGGCGCGGCCCACGACACGCGGCGTGCGGTGGGTTCGGCTCCCAGCGGCAGCGCGTCCAGAGGCGCGTCTGCCACCGGCGCCAGCAACCGCGGCCAGTCCGCCAGCCACGCTGCCACCTCTGCTGCTGAGGGACGCGCGCGCGCCTCCCTCTGCCAGCACGACTTGATCAGCCCCTCGCTGGCGATACAGACCACACATCATATATAGTATACACACGTGTTATGTTATTCTAGATATAATTTAGTTCTTTTTGTAAAACTTATTTGTAGTATTTCTTTTATAAAAAAAATATATTCTCTAAAGTTATTCAAAACAAATATTTACAGAAAATTACCACGCCAGATTTTTTGGTCTTTTAAACTTTGTCAATTAAATCTATCCATATAATAAAATTGTAAATAATCACTGACTGTACATGTGAGATAATTATAGTTTGTTTGTCGGTCACTCCATTTGTGCACGCTAATCTTAGAATCGGCAAAACATATTTAAATGTAGATTTCATTAGTGTACTTTGGTAAACTTCTCTTAACATCTAGTATTTGTTTTATTAAAATCGGTTCATAAATAAAAAAATATATTATGTAAATATAAAGTATTCCTGGGAATCGAACCCAATCCCGTCGTGCTTTCATTCGCACCCTTGTCTGTTTTCGTTCTTTTGTATTGTATTACATTTATGGAAAAAAAGATTGACTAATCGAAGCTAGTCATAAATTGCTCCGCTTCTGCCGCATTTTTTCAGAACATGGAAGAGCGAATAATATTATAAGCTTAAATATTTGCTCGAGTGCAATATGAATCATGATATAGTTAATAAAGTTAACATTAACTAGTATTTTTACATGTATTTATGATTAATATATGTAAAACTTTGCTCAACTTACAGCTGAGGTTTTAATCCGGATGGAAGTTCTAATGTCTGACCACTTTTCACTCGCACTAAAACTTCACTATTGCTGAGCCCTTGAAACGGTAACGAACCGAAGGTTACAATTTCATACAGCAACACGCCGAACGACCAGACATCCGATGCAGGAGAGAACACTCCAAGTGCGAGACTTTCAGGAGCCATCCATCGAACTGGAAGCATTCCTTTTCTGCTGAATCGGTAATAATCATTTTCGAAGACTAAGCGTGTCATGCCAAAATCTGCAAGCTTTACAACGCGACGAGCGCTGACTAGGCAGTTGCGGGCAGCGACGTCCCGATGTACATATCGTAGCTGCGCCAGGTAGGACAACGCGCGCGCCACGTCTAGCGCCATGCTCGTCAGGCGCCGCGCGGACACTTCCTCTTCGGGGTCCTCACTCGCGCCTGCGCACGCCAAGTGCCGCCGATCTAATAAGTAATTCTTTAAGTCGCCGTACAACATAAATTCCATGACTGTACAGACAGGTTCAGTCTTTGTCACTACACCAAGCAATCTTACTACATTTTTGTGATCGAAACGTTTCATAGCTTCAGCTTCAGACAAAAAGTCAAGTTTTTCTTCCGTACTTGCACCAGCTTTGAGGGTCTTTACTGCTACAGCAGTCCATCCGCGATCCTCGGCTAGTAGAGCGTGCCCACCGTACACAGTACCAAAAGCTCCCATGCCAAGTTTACGATTGATAACGACTCGTTCTCTAGGTATTTCCCAACGATCTGGTCCAATAGTTTTTGGCAAAATAGACCGCAAGCCCAGTGCCTGAAGACGATTTCGGTACTTGCGTTCTACTCGTCGCTTGCAATATAAGACTGTCGCAGCAAGGGACGCTAATAATAATGTGAAAAGAATTGTACCCAGAATTATAAAAGTTGTTCGACATTCGCTATGGAAAAATTCTGCAATTGGTTGAAGCAAACATTTTTCACTGCCGTCATCGGGTCTATAACCGTCCGCGGTTCGCCAGTGTAGCAAGTCCTCGTGCAGCTCCAGTTGTCCTTGGTTCCAACGACCCACCTCTCGGTGCACATATCCGTCCCACTGCAGCAACAACAGCGGCGTCATGCGGGCAAATATCGTCCCGTTATCTCCGTTACTTCCCGTTGCTTCCCACTTGAATTCGCCAGTAAGTCCTTTAAATTGGCTTTTAGTTGTATTTATTAGTAGAGCTCTGCAAGAAGAATAGGTCTAATTTACTAAAAAAGGATTGACTTCAACTATATTATTTATATATAACGTATAATACACATTCTACTTATTGTTATTAGAACATCAGTGGTTTGCAAAAACTATCATAATCCGAGATATTAAAGTATGGTATTACATTTCATACCTGATTAGTTCCACGTCGTGAAGATTATAAAGCGCTTTAGGCTGCTCTCGGAAGAGTCGCGCGAGCTGCGTCGCCCACAACTGCACGGCATCGTAGAGCAGCGCGGCGTGCGGACCGGGATGCGCGCACTCGCCGCGTCCGAACCGGCAGTACTTGAGCCATCGCGTGCGCCACTTGCTTGCCACCTCGTTAGAATTTGTCACTTTCATTTCTTTACTAATGTTTTGTTTTGGTACTGTTATATTCTGGAATATTTAAGACAAATAATCAATAGTCTTTCAATATTTGAAACACTAGTACACAGGGTTTTGCGACTAAGACATTTCTTTGGTTTTATGATAATATTCCATCATAGATTCCTAAAGATCTCTTCTATTTCATTTATACTATGTAGGCTTACTGATATATGAATAAGCATTAAATTTTATTTGTAACAGAGATAAACTCAGCAATAAATAGGAAAGTGAAATAGAGAGATTTTAATTTATACAAAATTTTATAAGACATGCAAGTGATGAATGTTTTGAAACGCAGTCATATACAAAGTACTAACACTGTCGCTTTCGTCGAGCCACGGGAGCTGCCAGTCTGGAGCGATACTGAAGTGTCCGTCGAGCATCTCGCGAAGGTGTTCCTGCAGGCAAGCGTCACTATGACGCGACGTGAGCGCGGCTGGTGCCAGGGCCGCCGGCAGCAGCCACACGGCGCCGGCCCGTGGCCGCAGCCCCGCCGCGTGCCCGGCGCACAACGCCGCACGCGCCGCGCGCGCATCCTCCACGCACAGGTAGATAATGCGAGCGTTCACCTGCACCACGCGCTGGGCCCACTGATAAATTTTAACGAAATTTGAGTCTTGGTTCGAACAAGTGAGTACTTTCCATATACTGTAGGTACGCTATAAATGAAGCTAGCTATATTACCTTTGTAAATATAGAGTAATCGTAATCGGGTCCATCGTTAGGTAATTCGAGGTGTGCGACGAGATCTGCCTGCAGGCGCGCGACAGCCAGTGACGCGCGCGTCGCTTGTTCACTGAGTACTGCGATCCGATGCCATTGCATTTGAGATAAGAAGGATCCATAAACAGATGCGTAATTGCGTGCGTCCCCCGCCGTCAGCAGCGCCAGGGAGGCGGTCGGCGGGGCTTGCGGCGTGTAGGCGATGGCGGGCAGTCGGAACTTCAGGCTTTGGCTGGCAACGTCGGTGAACGCAGCGCCACATGCCGGCCCGGCGACAGCTGTTAACCCGTCGTATTCACCGCTCAGGGCTGAATACAAATACTGAACGGCCGTAGTTGCATCGCACCCATCGTCGTGCGTTTGTACCTGGCGACATAAACGGATGTGACATGTTACTCAAAATCAATATTAATTATTATTTAGTTATGTTGATTAATATTATTCGTCATGTTTACCTTAAATCTAATACCAGACCAATTTTTTTCGAGATCGGCCTCAGCGAGAGCTCCCGCGGCTGCTAGAGATATTCCATCATACGTCTCGCGCGTCGTCGTTGCCGGTAACAGTACAGCAACACGTATTTCACTAATGAGAGCCTTAAGTGGATGACGTTTTATAAACACTGAAGCTGCTGATTTTGGATCGTGAAATCTTGCCAACTGAGTTAACTCGTACAGCTCACGACTCTTTATACGAAGTTGCAATAATGCCATCTGTGCTGAATGAGAAGGGGCCAGGGCTCTGGCATTTACTAACTTTATAAAACGTCGGCTTTCGAAAGGACATTGATCTGCGTCCGAAAATGCATCACAAGGCGTCGGCCCAAGAGTATGGAGAATTTGTCCAGAAATATTAGCCCTTTCTGGGTTCCAATCGCATATTAGAGTGCGCGGGCCGAGTTCCCTCGCCACATCATTTAGCGCTGCTCCTAAAGAATGCACACTTGCATAAAGTCCATGTTGGCGAATAACATTCATCAAAACTGAAGCTTCACCTTCATAACTCGTCAGTAACGAGGCGCACTTGACATCGGATGCGGTACACAGGTCGGGCCGTAGTGTACTCGTATTCTGTGAATAGTCATTTCCTGTTGAAGTTTTATTTAGAGCTTGTGATAATTCGTCGGGCGATATGTAATAATTTTGTGCGATTTCCTTGTTGGAGAGGTCCAGAAGCGACAGCGCCGGGGCCGGTGACACACAGAGGCGGCGTCCAGGAGGCGCGACATCGCCAAGCTCGTCGAGGCTGTAGTCGTGCAGCGAGTGTGCTGAGGAGGCGGCACCGGCAGGCATGGTCATGAAGGCCACGTGCAGGGTGCCGCGTTCCAGCTCGGCACGGAGCGCGCGGCGGCAGAGCGGGTCGTCGGCGGGAGCGGGCGTGCGGCAAGCGGGCGGCGGAGGCACGACGCGCGCGCTCTCTCCTACCTCGCGCAGCGCTCGCGCAGCCAGCTCGGCCAGCGCAGCCGCGCCTGCCCCACCACCGCCCGGCACGCTTGCCGTCACCACCAATACTGAATCCCCGTTCGCCTTGACTCCTGCATACTCTCCTGTCGATACATATTAATTAATATTTACAAACATAGTAAACAGCCCTAAATTTTATATAGGATATTGAAATTGAAACTTACTCAGTAAGATCCCCGCCAGAATCAATAAAATAAACGCATTGTACTCCCTCCTAGAAAAAAAAATCTTTATAAATTCGATGTAACTTGTTTTCATTATCTTCACATTGGTTGGGGTTTTGATCGCGTTTTTAAAAGAATGAAATACGTATATTATATATTTTATAATATAATAGATGTACCTCATAATATCAAAGGCGGGCGAGGGCAACACTGGCGGTCTCGTGCTGTCAGGTGACGTGCCCTCGTTTATACCGCTGCGATAGCTTCCTAGCATATGAGAATGAAAGGAAATTTATTATATATTATGTTTCTCTGCTACATACACACATTACTACTAAACATAAGAGATTTTCTGATCGTCAACTGGATGGCCAATCGATCGATTTGCGCTCCCGGGAGATGATTATTTCGATTATGATTTTAATTTTTACCACCGGTCTTACTAGACCTTCATAGTTTCGTTAACGTATCTTGAAATTGGTTGAATAATAAAAACAAAATGAGAATATTTTTTAAACAAAAGGATTCTATTTTCTCGGTATAATATTGAGAAAGCATTATTTTTTTAGTTTTAGTACTTTGTCACTCAATAAACAAAAAATACAGTTGGCTTCGTGTTACATATTAAATCAGAGCATACAAAATAAGATTTTTTAAATTTTTTTTGCATTGCATTGTGCACATATACTATTAAGATTTTTTAAAATAACAAGGTAAAAAAACCAGTACATATTATATGGGGTAAAATTAGTCGAAAATTACCACCTTTATCAGGTTTTTCCCGAGTTATTGACTGTTTGTATACTTATCTACCAATCATTCTGTATAGTTAACAAATATAGATCCCCCTCCTTTTTGAAAAAGAAGTCGGTTTAAAATTTACATAGGGGTTACTAAAAAGGAGACGTAAGTAGGAGACAAAGAGGAGACACCTCTTACTCCTTCTTCTTAACAAATAATAAAAATACTGATCAGTTCTGACGTAGAATTCCAATAAATCAAGTGAGTTTATTAATGGGTCTCATTGATTCAGAGCAGTGTCCAGTTTAATTGCGCAGTTGTGAGATGTCTTCGGGCAGCTGATGCGTAGATATATACTATTGCATACTTGTTATACTATTGCATTATTATAAAACTATTTAGAAATATTTATTCTACTAAATTATATTAAACTCTATATTATATAATTATAATGTTACTGATTTTTATTTTACATTATATTATTGACTGGAAAAAATTCAATAGTAAACGTAACTAAAGGCATCCTAAACTAATCTCGTACTAGCACACTTCGTAATGCTTGTTTGCTATATTTAAAAAACATCCTTAACTTAACTTTAAACACCAATTTCTGTCACATTTACATGAACAACTCTCATTCAGTGCTTGCGCATCCTTTATAGATAATACGTCTTAAAATTTCGAAATGACAAACAAATATTTATAAATAGTATAAAATCAAGTTTATATATAATATTTATATTGTATGTTATATCTAAATCTATTTTTAGTCAAAACATATTTATTACTTTTAGTGGTTTGGTACTCGCTGTGAAATGTATGAGCGTAACTAAAGAATATGTGTTGGCATATTATGTCGATGGCGATGGCTAACATAAATTTTTATGCGCAATAAATTTATATATGCGTATGAGAGACAACAGAGCGCGCCGACGAATGCTTCGTCTTATTATTTTGTTTTTCACGGTCAACATAATTGGTCTTGATAAAATTGGACGCCCTCACATTGCACGTCACTATACCCGTGACAAATTCAATGCAATCACTATTTACTCTTTTAAAAACACTATTTTTAAAAAATAATTTAGAAAATAATAATAATATTATGACTAGTTGAACTTTTTGTGTTAAAAAACACTAGAATTGTTATAGTGTAATCAACAATTAAAATAAATTAACATAGCGATTTCTCCAATTATTTAATAAAATAATTAAAACATTAATTTGGTTAATATAAATGACGATTCAAATACCTGAAGATAATTGTGATGATGGCCACAGCTGCACTCGCGGTCATCACCGCACGCGCTCGCACTCAATCACAACACACTTTGTCATTTACAATTTCACTGCACTCCAATTTAGCACCAACAATTACAGTTATTCTTCACCGTTCTCCACACCGAGTGACCGTTCTTCACAATGTGTCAGTATATCATCACAATAAACTGATATTAGATGCATATTATAGTCCATTGATCGATGTTTCGTAAGTTTTACGTGTTTGTTTACGTATTTGATGTGGGATCGATGGCGATAACGTCCGCGGAGTGTCGCGATACGCGCACTTCTATGTGGCTGGTGGCGGCGGCGCACGCGCCGACCTCGGCCTCCGCCCCCCGCTACTACTGCGCCGACTATTATGTACTGTAGTAGAACGAGAAAGAGAAACTGTCTTACATCTATTCTATAGTCTTTGGCAGCAATCGTATTCTCGATAGTAATCGTTGTTGATGACAAATTTATTGTAGAAACTTCTCCGTTTATTGTTAATCAACGTATAAGTACTTATAAAATGTTGGCAGAGGTTGAGTCGAACTGTATAAGTTTGAATTGTTGATATTTTTTTTATAATATAAGAACATGATTAGAAATAGTATAAATTTATAGTCATTTAAGACTCACATACAGACAGATTTTGTGCAATTATGATATATTTATGTTTTGTTTAAATTAAAATATTTAAATAAAAATCGGTAATTAAATATGCTTTTTTACCATATATAAGTAACGTAGCATTGGCGAAGATGTTCGTGTAAATTGGTGTAAAGTTAATAGGATCTAAATTTATTTATTCTATGCGTATATACATTAGTAAAGCTGTAGAATGATATAAAATAATTGTGTGCTGGTATACAATTTACTTTTATCTATATTTTTACATATATAAATATTCAACAAAATAATGGAAATTTCGAAATTCGACATAATGGCATACCTCGAAGTTTTATTTATCAAGCTTTAGGTCAAATTTAATGCCCGTATCAATAAACCGCTCTCAAGACTGAGATCGATCTTCAGAAGCTATTTTCATTCATAAATTACCTACACATCAATGAATGAAAACGGATTGTTGAGGATTTTGAGGATATGGGTCTAAAATTGTTCGAGCACCCACAACACACATGTCGCGTGTACGCTTCACGCTTCACGCTTCTACCCCTGCGCCAGGACTGGCCTCTGAGTGGCTGCAATAACTAAAGTAAACCTCAAATGAATATATTTTAAGTGCAATACACAAATAAATATGACTAATGTGTTTTAAAGTAGCATTTATATAAAAAAAAATATCCGAATCGGTCCACCCAGTCAAAAGTTATGAGGTAACAAACATAAAAAAAATACAGTCGAACCTCCTTCTTTTTGAAGTAGGTTAAAAAATACGCGGAAGTCGAATACCAACTTAATATAGGAAAGTGACATTCCTGTCCAGTGTCCAACGCTTCCATTACATGGAAGCTCAATGTTTTATTAATTAAGTACAGACACTCGCACACGAGCCGAGCGACGTATATAATATGTTAGCGATATCTATAATATATGCAAAAATGTGGAATACCACATAAAAAGGATCATTAGTGCTTGCTTCGAATGTCCATTGAATACACCTTCACAGATATGTTGAAGTTTCGTAAAAACCTTTGTTGATGGAGAATCATTTATGAAGTATTCATTTCTAGAACTGGATAAAGAGAGGAACGGACTATATTTGGGAAGACCACGGTTAATCTCATGAGGACCTCCAGGAAGGTATAACCTGTATGAAGAGGTTGATGGCAGTGGACGAGGCGAAAGAGATATGTAGAGACAGCATAAAGCTATGTTATTTAATTTATTTTGTCTGTTTGCTTATTTGTTTAGCACTCAGATCCAGTTATATCCTTTTAGAATTAAAATTTTAAGATAATTCGAGCTTGTGGCTCTACATTTGTTGAGTTTTTAGATGGTCAGGATGAAGAGTATGCTAAACTAGACGATATTTAGGTAAATTATATATTAGTGTTAAATAATTACACTTAATTTGTGGAATAATGTTGGAAACTGAGGTAACAATTACTTAAAATTTTCATTAATTAGCGCTATCTCAGTAAAATCTAAGCAGCAACTTTAATTCTTGTCCAGGCGAGTGGAACCCCACAGAGTATACTCATATTTAATCTTATCATATCATAAGGTGCTTGTATTTCAACCAGACAACAAAAAAATATGAATAATATATTATTTTACATAATTTAATAAAAATAATCATGAATGTAATCTTTTTGATGTACATTTATTATATAAAATTAGAGGCCCCCGCGCGGCTTCGCCCGCTTGAACTATACGAATATTTAAAAAAAAATAGATAATTATTTTAGTATGGTTATCTATAAAATTGTATAAATTAAAATTTTGGAATTTTATATGTTTTTATCGCAAAAGTTTCATACCTATAACATAAGTCTAGGGATAAAAATTAGACTAAATGTTTCTTCAAAAACCCTCTATTTTTCAGTGGAAATCCCATAAAAATTGGTTCAGCTGTTCCGGAGATTAGTGCAGGCTAACAGAAAGACGGACAACATTTTTTTTATCTATGTTCTAATATCGTGTATAAAAACACGGTTATTTTACACACAAAACACAGACAAAAACTAAAATTTTATTTATATGTAATTGTATAGATTAAATTTAATGGTAAGTCTTAATAGTATGTGATTCTCGGTATTGCTAACGGACTTTCTGTCCAACGACTTCCTTCACACGTTGTATCCGCTGAGACCTGTAGATTGTACAGCCGTTGAATGTTTTTACAAATCATTTAAAAAAATACTTAACTATCTATATTTTCTTAGAAAATTAAATACGACATTTTTAAAAATTTTTTTGTTTAATCTCTCCTCACATACAAGTGTATTTTAAGATCTAAGCTGTAATTTTTTCTAAGCTCCATAAATAGCAGGGCAGTCAGAAGGAACCTAGTGTTAAGACACTCTGCTTTCCACTTCTCGCCGAATTTCGGAAACATTACATATTGAAGGTGGAACACAACGCTGCTTTGACCGAAGTAATGAAAATATGAAACATACTCTAGAGTCCGGATTCGTCTGGACATATTAATTATTTCCTTTCGACGTCAATCTAAATGATAAAAAATAATTGAAATATAATTGAGTGCATATATATGTACATAAATTTATTTATGTATAGTTATTTATATTTGTATATCGATTGTTTTCGCGCGTAATACTGGTTTGATACTTCATTATAATTGATAACTAATGCTCTATCGTGCTTGTACGATAATAACCGATAGCGCACTTGTTGTGACACTCTTCCACATCTCCCCCTCCTCCTCCCCCCAATGTTTCCCTCGTCCGCTTATCAATATGTTACACAGTTTACATGTCATATATGTCATGTTATGGAAAATAAATAGCCCTTTTCATTGAACTTGTGTATGTAATGACGTAAATAAAGAATTGGAGTTATTATTTCACGCTGTAACCTAATGTGAAGAAGAAGAACACTCCGCTCCCCACTTTCCGTCAAATTTCAAGACATTGCCTGTTGAGTGGGGGAGCTTAACACTGCGCTTTGTCATCGATATGAGCAATATTATTCTTAAGAGTATTACATGTAGATGTTTTGCCGAGTTGTTTTTAGTTGAATACTAGACGTGTGTGTATTTTGGAAGTAATTTTAATGAAGGTTTGACTTTGCTTTTGAATTGTTATTTATTGTGTTCTTTTTTTTAATTTCGCGGGCTTATAATTTTAGGGTGAACATCAGATAATCCTGGCTTCCGACGCCTACATTACTAAAGAGGTTGGTTAGTAAGTTTTCTATAGATAACATGTAAATTGCTCCGTATATAGATACAGTATATAAAATAAATACATTTAGTCAGTAGGAACACTTGCGTCATACATATATGCACTCGTGCGCACTAATATATAAGATTATACAATAAAAATTAATATAATAAATGATTATATTTTATTTTTTCTCTTGAACACAAGGACAGCGGCGTTATATCAAAAATATAATAAAATATAAATACATTTATCCGGACAAACGCAACTGACGCCCACATCCTCGCCCGTGCACTGAGATTACAAAAAAATGTAATAATTGCTGCGGTTTGTGGCTTTGATCTCTATTCAATATTATTGTATTATCATTAATTATATTAACATTTATTACTTCATATTTATGTTTGAAAAAAAAATACAGTCGAATTGATAACCTCCTTTTCTTACAGAAGTTGGTTAAAAAGCATGTTTGAAGAGGTTGATGCTTTTAAAGCTTTTAAAATAGTATATTATAATTTTTTTAATATACTTACAATATCAACAATATATTGTCGGTTGTTCTTGTATTGTCACTTTTCCAAAAATCTAAAATTCGTGTTTCTTCGTTGTCTTCTTTTTTTAGCCTTCGAGTGCCATTTTTGAAAATTTACATAGCTTATGTCACTATAACAATTCTGACTCTTACATATTATGTTAAAAAACAGTTTTTTCCATGTTAAAATTTAAAGAATGATGGGAACGAATTTAATTGATTAACATAATAACATTAGTATCCAATTAGCTAACTAAGTAAGCTAACTTTTTTTTCAGTTTGACAAAAACTTATTATTCCCGTCTATTAAATTAAATCAAAAACGAAAAAAAAAACATCAATAGATAAAAACTTTGCACCACTACTGCTGCAACAACTTTATAATATCAAATTATTAAACCTGTTCATTTTAATTGGCATGAACTTCAAAGCTATAAAATACTTTTTTTTTTATTTTTCTTTAATTAAATCAAAATACATTTTATTTTCTATTAGGTAGGTATATTTAATTCTACTTTTTACAAAAAAAATATTATTATCAATAATTATTGTATTATAGTGAATTATTTAAATAAAGTTGTGTTGTAATAGTAAAACACGTGTAAACAAAAAAATATCTACTAATTTATAAACACTATTGTTTATATAAATTGTATTAGTTTAATTATAATGAATGCAATTTATATAGACAATTGTATTTTGTTTATAAACTACCTTCATAGTAATACTATCCGGCCACTTGTTTCTTAACAACATTTTTTTTTTCTTTTAATATTGCAAAAGATTGTTTTTGTTTTCTATTATACAAGAGTGGTAGCTGGTTATTGTATGGTATGTGCATACAATAACCATATATGGTATGTGCTAAATAACATATGTGGTATGTGAAGTATAAAGTGCATTGTATATCCTAGTTCAATTCTAAAGTGCATTTTTTTCATCCATCTCGCAGTACCGACTTTCATTGCTGGGAAGCGACTTAAATATTAGCTTTCATCTTTTATTTCAACCCCTTTAATCTATTTTTTCAATATAAAATTTCTCCTTTTTCAAGATCAACTCTATATTTGTACCAAATTATATTAATTGGCTCAGTAATTTATGTTACTTAAGCTCAGTTGTGGCGCAAGGGCTCAAGTGTGTGACTGTAAACACGACTGGTTGTGGGTTCGATCACCACTCGAAGAAATTCTTCGCTCTGGTGTTGAGGCAATACGCGGCGTGGGGAAAGGAGTGTCTTAACACTAGGACCCCTCTGCCTATCCTGCTGTGTGCGGGATAAATCCTGCTTGAAGCTGATTTGATTTTTTCATTTAATATTATTTCAATAAGTCTTGAAAACACATTAAAATCTGTTTCCTGATTTACGATTTTAGAATACTTAACATATTATAATTTTACAAAAGGTCGAATTTCTCCTTTATTATGACTGTGGCGTTGAGGTAAATTTGTGGCATGCAAAGTAGAGGGCGTGGACAGAGGCGCCGCGCTAATTAATTATATTATTTATTATAATTATCGTGAAGCTTGAATGAGTTAATGTTATTGACTTATCAATTTGGAAATATTCATATATTCTATATCATATACGTATATTTTATAAATAATATATAATAATAGACAAAAAATGTCACTATTATTATTATTTTTTCAGCTTGAAGCTGTATCTTTGTAGGCTGAGGGACCCTAGTTAAGACACTCTGCTCCCCATTTTTTTAGGTACCTATATTATTTTTTTCAAGCTTATAATTCATTAAATATATTTGTTTTAAAAAACATTGCACGTGTCGAAAAAAATAATTAGAATACCAACGAAGGAACTTCTTATTTTCTTCAATAACAAATTAACATGCAAATGTCGAGTCGTCGACTTTCAAACAAGGTCTTATTTACGTTTTTCACTTTAATGCTTAAATGTCTTTTATATACCGATATTGTTACATTTATAACTATTTATGATACTTACATTTATGTAATGAGTCATTAATATGAGGTAAGTCTTGGCACAAAGGTACAAGCGTGTGACTGTAACGTGGAAGAATTGAGTGGAAAGTAACAAGCGGAGTGTCTAAACACTAGGCTCCCTCTGCCTCAGCACGAGCTAAAAAAAAGTAATTAACATGTGAACAGACAAAATATCAACTAGCCATTGTTCTTGTCCTTATGGTCTAAATGTTTCATAATAGAGTTTTTTCTTTCACCGACTAGTTATGCTAATGCTTTCTCAAGACCAACTCTATATTTGTACCGATTTTTATTAATCGGCTTAGTTTAGTCATTATATTAATGACAGATCGACCGACAAATAAACAGATAGAATTACTTTCGCTTCTATAATATTCATAGAGATTACACATAAGCTTCACGCTGTATCCCGTGCACTGCAGGGTACACAAAGGGAACTAGTGTTAAAACACTCCGTTCTCCACGTTCCGCCGAAATCTGGAGGCATTGCGTGTTGAGTGGCGGAACTTAACGCCAGACAGTCAGCCAGTTACAGTCATACCCTTATGCCGTTGCGCCACGAGACAAGGAAAAGTAAGTTTATTCATAGTTCACGATACTTACACCTCTATATTAGAGTTCTCCGAACAATATCTCTGGACATTCTAGACTATGCTATTTGGGTCACGTCGCGTTGCGGTTCGAAGTGTCTATTCACTTGTGGGCACAAAGTGACCGCCGCCACCACGACCGACGCCGACATATAGAAAGCCGTCCTACTTCGATACTAATTAGTAAGACTATGCAACCTAGTAAATATCCTTTACCGTTTCCACCAGTTGTAGGCTGTGCGTGGAATTGCTTACAATCTAGGAAATATAAGCGATAGCCATGTAAATTCCTAGTTGTAGTACAATTGCTAGAAGAATTCAATTTTATTTATTAGAATCCCTACGATGTTCTCTTTAGAGAATATTTAACTTTTCGTTTGGCTTGCATGATAAGATGAAACGAAGAGTTGAGTATTGCCACATAAAACGCAATTTCTCTTAAATTTAACCAGAGTGTCTTGACACTTACTTTAGATATTAAAGATAGTATACATTTATGTACATATTGTAAAAAGAAAATTTTGTTCGCAGAGATTTGAATAAATAAAATGTATTATTTTTACAGTTACTTGATGTAGACAGTGTACGAAATGCTTTTAAACCGGTTTCTTTTGTTCATAAAGACTCTTTAAACCTTAGTCTCTTACGTAATGTCATTGTTAGCGTAGATAGTTTGTTTTTTCGCATGATGCTGCATCTCTCACATAGTACGGTAGACAGAGGGAACCTGAGGATCTAGTGTTAAGGCACATTGACACTCACTCTCCGTATTCCGTGTTCCTTTGCATATTCCCCCAAGGGGAAATCGAACTCACAATTTCCACGACGGCTTCCATTATAGAAATTATAATTTATAATATTTTGTGATGATAGTGGTTGGATTAGTGACTGTGGAGCGAAAGGGGTATGTAGTGCTTATAAAGAGAGAAAATATATTTTTTATATTTTGTAGCATTGACCAACATGGCGTAGCGATACAGCGTCTAACACCGTCTGAGCTGTGAGTTCGTTTTAGACTTGGGGGAAGTGGAGTTCTATTACTCAACACGCAGGACGTTTTGCAACACGTTTCAAGAAATGAAAAATGGGCGAAAAGTGGGAAACAGACATAAAAAAATTGAGTATATTTTATTATCGCTAAATTTATAACTCTTTCAGGATTTGTTTGTACAGGTAAGCATAAATATTTCAAAAATAAAGTATTTACATAATTTAAATACACTTCGCGTCGCTTATATCCGGTATGTAAATATAATATTACTTAGATACGTTAATTACAAGATACGAATATATTACAATACTATGTACAATTATTTGTACATATATATAATATAAAAAAGAAGGACGTAATAAAATACGAAGAAGTGAGAATTCTTAATTAGTAAATCAAATTAATATTTATATTATATTATTATAATGTATTTAAGTATAATTTAATTATATTTAAATCACTCAAATCTCGACTTTAATGTGTAGAGTTACGAAGAGGAATGATTAATATTAAAAATACCTACACACCTGTTTTAATTGAAATTTAAATTGACCAATTTACGAAACATACTTACATCCCATCGAAAATATAAATGTGAAATGAGAGTCAAGTTAACTGTTAAGGAATGTGTCGTTCTCGACTTCAATAATAGATTAGGTTCCCACCGGGAATCCTACAGGGAAGTATCAGTTTTCAATTTTTTTCTGTATAATATATGTGTCATATAAAACCAAAAGCAACAATATCCATTTTTTTTTAAATCTATCTATATACAGG
>FASU01011084.1:7403-24337 GCA_001486225.1 Heliconius pardalinus sergestus | reverse complement strand
AACCCACAACCATCGCGTTACTGTCACACTCTTATTGCCCTGCGCCACAACGGCGTCATTATAATATTAATAAAAAAAAATCTTTACATATCTTACGATATCAATAATAATAAAGAACAAAAATTGCACAGACAAAAGAAGTTGGTGGTGCAGCAATCATTTAGTAAAAAAATAAACAATAACTATACAGCATATTTAATCTTAAAATTTAGTTGAGAAGAGGGAACTAGATAAAAAAAATGACTAAAAATAAAGTTGCTAAAGAGGTGCTAACAACACAAGTTTTAACGACGTAAAAAGTTTCATCGTAGCGTGTTGTGAATGTACGTATAATTTAATTGATATGGGATCTAGATGCTTTAAAGCGTGTTATCTTTAAGTTAGAGGTGCAAAGCTTAATTTTTTTATTTTGAAGACTTAAGTACATTCGGCGGGAAAGAGAGACTGGATATATTAGTTATACTTTACTTCTGAGTATATACTATAAATTGTAATTTTAAAGAATCATATTTACTTACGTCAGCATGTTTCAAAGCACCCACATCGTTGGTTCCATCGCCACACATGAGTGTCACGTACCCTAAAGATTTCAGTGTGACAATAATAAATTCTTTCTGTTTTGGGGCAAATCTAGCGAACACTTTTATATTTGCTATAATTTCTAATAAAAACTTATGATAATTGTCATTTAAATATTTTAGTCCTTCTCCGGTTATGCACAGATCGTATTTATTTGTCAGCTCCTTTGATTTTTTAAATGGTTGCACCGGAAGTTCCACTGTTTCATTAATAGATTTCCACATCCATTCAGTTTCAGATTTGGTAAGAATCAGTACGTCGCTCTTTTGTGTGAATTTCAGTTCTTTGGCAACGTGACATGCGGTCAATGGGTTATCACCTGTAATCATTACCACTGAGTGTGACGCATGGACAATCTCAGCAATTGCCTTCTTGGAGTCACTCTTCAAAGGACACGATATAATAACAAATCCGACGAACGTCAAGTCAGATTCCACATCTTCTCTAGACAAATCTCTAATGTCTTGCGATGTCAGCTTTCCTAAATTTCTATACCCTAATGCCAACACTCTCGCACCTCGTCTGGACAGAGTTAAATGCACATGATCATAGTGGCTAGGAACTTCTTTTAACATTGTTTTGATTGTTTCGGGCGCCCCCTTCACACTGCTGATGTAATGCGTTTCTAAAAACCCTCTATCATTAACTTGGTAGCCGGCTACTACGGACATTCTTTTCAAAGCACTTGCAAAATGATTTCTATGTACGATTTTCAAGGCAGGTGACTTTCCTTTTTTTGGTACAACAGCATCACCTTTAGTGAGATTCCATTCCGCCGCCTTTAATGTAGCCTTTTCAAGAGGATCCCCGACAACGCCATCGTCTAACTGTACCAACGAATGACAAGACGCTAACACTTGTATTGTTTCAATTGGAGCTTCTGATAATGGTATAACAGTAGCATCTGTGTGGTCCCCTATACCTGCCACTCCTTCTACTACCAAATTGTCACTAGTCAATGTGCCAGTTTTGTCAAAACAACATATTTCAACTTTTCCTGCAAAAGGTATCCTAAATGGTTCTGTACAATATACTGCTAATTTTGATAATGATAATAAGGAAGTGTTTACGGCCAATGATAATTCAATTGGCAATTCAGGAGGAACTACGGATGTTAATATTAAAGTACATTCTAAAAATAGTTTGTATCTATTTCTTTCAGGATCCTCACAACCCTTTATCCACACATATGCTGCTGCAGCAATGGCAAATATGAGAAGGAATAGAATGAAGCCAAATGTCTCTAAATTGTTAGCAGTAACTCTCTTGACACCAAACAAAATAGTTCTAAGCAGTTTTCCTTGTGATGTATTAAAACCATTACGAATGACATATCCTATACAACCATTATCAGGTGCTTTAAGTCCTGTAGACATAGTTTTACTGGGTGAAGAATGTTGGACTATTTTAGTACCACCAAACAACATATGCAATTTACCATCACCTTCTACAACTAAGTTTTGTTTAAGATCTTTCTCATTTTCTAATGGCTCTTTCATTTGTGGAACACTTTCTCCAGTCAACATGGATTCATCAACTATACAAGATCCTCTCAATAGAAGTATATCACAAGGGACTAAGTTATCAGTAAGGGAGCGAGTGAGTGATACAATATCACCTGGTAACAATTGATCGCTAACTATTTGGCGCCACCTTCTATTCCTGTATACATGTATGTTATAAGGCTTGTTCCCCATTTTTCTAATTTCAGCCATGTTCCTCAACTGTTGCTGTACAAGAGTGCATTCAAACATAACCAACATGACAAGAGTGAAAATAGAATAATACCAATACTTATCAAGGCACCACAGTGCTACACAGAATACTTGAAAAACAAAAAATGGTGCTGTTGCTCTCTCCTTAAAGAGTTCCATGAATTCTGGTACAACCTAAAATGGTTAATAATTATAAGACATTGTATTTAATTAATTACATAATGTATTACATTTTTGTACTCTTACCATGACCATTTCATTCTTTCCATATTCTTTTTCAGCAATATCCAATGATTCATCATCCAAATATCCCTTAGACTCCACATATTCCTCATATGTTTTATTAGAAGGAAATTCTATTGTGAAAAATGACTTTTTATCCCAATCATAAACATATTTACTTTTTTGAAATGTAAACCAAACATCTGGATTAAGATTATCTTTTTTGGTAGACTACAAATAAATATAATTATTGTATCTAAAAACTTTGTTAATATGTATTTAATAAAACATAATTATAAAATATTACCTTTGTATGATGAAGCTTAACTATTTCTGAAAAGCCATTGTTCGAAGTAGGAACTACTTTGACAATTTCTGCTTGTAAAGGATCCTTAACCTATAAATGGAATATCTAGTTTTTAAGTAGTTCAATTTCAAATATATAACTAAAACTTTAAATTATACTTACTTGTGTACAAGACAGAAAACATTGAATGTGTACACTCCAATAACAACAGAGGCAAATGAGTATTTGTATGATAGCTACCACTGACACTATAACAAAACCCGCTTCAAAGTTTTCATTAAAACCGTATACAAATATCCAAAAATAAAATATTATTGGATAAATTATCAAGAAAGGTAACACTGTCCCTTGCAATACAGTAGCCACAGGTTTAAATAATTGTGTATATTGAACTAAGTCGTCCAATGACGACTGCAACTTGTTTGTAACCATTTTAATAAGCTTTGTTAAATGCTTGAAGCAAAAACAATAAATAAATATTGTAACAAAGTAAAGTCTATACAAACATTTTACATTCCTTGCATATATAAAATCATTTGTGACTAACTAAGTATTTAAACTAAATTAAATTCAAATGCTCAATACCCATAGCATGACACGAATCTATGTCACAGTCACTTGACTAATTTGACAGGTAAATGTTAATACTCTAATAAGAAATACATGAAACAAATATATTATCTGTGCTTGGCACTCTGAAAGTACGGTACTGCTATCGTTGGTTGAATACAAACAACAACGGTATTTTTAAAAATATTCCAATAAAATCCTATGTTTTTATTTATTATATTAATTAGATTACTATATGCCGGAAGATATATCGATATTGACGTAAAGTCTACTAAGCTAAAATGTAAATTAAAGTCGTTAGTAGAACTGCGTCAATTTGTACTCCGGAGAAGTTATTTATTTTTATATTTAGTTACTTTGTATTCAGTAATAAAATAATAATTTTCTTATACTATTACAAATATAGTGTATCGCTATATATCTTTTATGTCCTCGGTGGTGGTTGTGGCCAATGGACTAACCACCAACTCCATCAAGGCTTTGTTAAAATATAATTTAAAGTCTAAAAAAATTTCTAGCCATAATATTTCGTTTAAAATACCATAATACAATACGGTAGCCTACTACCTACCTACAACATGTAAGTGTTTGTACACTGTCCCTATTATTAGCCACAGAAGTAATAAATAATAGCTTACATAATTGATTACTTTGGTGTATAATGATTTCTTGAAATCAAAATAAAATAAAAATTCTTTAGGAGTAAACATTTACTAAGTAGAAACTTCAATTTTGTGTGCGATGTTCTATATTTTTGCTAAATCATATTTTGTGATTTATTTATATATTGTGATATATTTTTAGTGTCATAATAAGTTTTTTTTTTAATTTCTGGACCTTTAGCAACCTTTTGAGTAAATGTGCTCTGTGTTTAGCAATAATGTCACAATGACAGTACGAATAATTTAGCGCCAAAATATAATAGTTTTATTATTTATAAATACGTATATTATAAATATATACATAAGTTTTGCTATATTTGTTATTAATAAACCAATTTAAAATAACCACTGTTAAGTGCAAGTATCGTTATGGATTTCAAAATAAAACGAAAATCTACTAAAACAGTCATTACAAGTAATCTAATCGAGTGTTATCCTCATGATTTACAAATGTATAAAATTCCACCAACTGAAAATATATCTTTACAAGCTTTTGAAACGCTAGCTCTGGAAAGATTAACACTGTTAAGATCTTTAGCTACTGCAACAACTTTAAAAGGTCTCCGAGTGTATTCCCAAGAATGGACAGATTTTGTGATAAACGATTTAAGGAACCAAGGATTAAAGTATTATGCAAAACTTTGTGAAAGATCTGGTTGTGGAACACTCGAATCTGATTTAGAAGCTAGACGGAAAGATCATATAGCTCATTTTATTTTAAGATTAGCTTATTGTAGAACAGAGGAGCTACGCCGATGGTTTATTTCAAGGGAATTGGAACTATTCAAAATGAGGTTTATGACAATGAAATCAGATGCTATAGATTCATTTTTTAAACTAAACAATCTATGTTATACAAGCATATCAAATGAAGAAAAAGATGAAATTATGAAATACTTGAGAGAATCAACACATTATACAAACAACCAGAACATAGAATCATTTAAATTCTACAAAGTAAAATTTTATGAAGTGCTTGATTTAGTTAAATCTAGAAAAGTGTATCTTAAAGGTGGTTATGCTTATATACCTCATAAAGATTTTATATCAGTTCTTTCAGCACAGTATAGGATGCACCTGCGACAGAGTTTAGCTGTAGCAAGTCATCATTTAGGAGAAATAGAACAAGATGAGCGACTTGTATCTTTACTTAAAGGTTTACATCAATCATATTCAGGAAATGATTATACTAGTGATGCTAAAGTAATAATTCCAATTGAGAGTATTGATTCCTTATCTGTAAAATCTTTTCCTTTATGTATGAAACAGTTACATGAACAGTTGCGTTTAGCCCACCATCTTAAACATGGAGGGAGACTACAATATGGACTCTTCATTAAAGGAATAGGTGTAACACTTGAAGATTCTCTCAGATTTTGGAGGGAAGAATTTACCAAAATTATGGAATTAGATAAATTTGAAAAACAATATGCATATAATATCAGATATAACTATGGTAAAGAAGGCAGTAAGAAAAATTACACACCTTTCAATTGTTTAAAAATAATCAATACTAATGTTGGCCCGGGGGAGTGTCATGGCTGTCCATTCAGACACTGTGATAATGGAATCTTGAAAAATAAGCTGAAAGGATATGGGTATGAGGGTCAAGGTAATAAAAACACATCACTTTTTGTATAATTTAATTAAATTTTATTATTCTTACATTAATTAATTTGCAAATTTTACAGCTGCTAATGATATAGTGGACATGGCTAAAAAAGGACACTACCAAATAGCTTGCAGTAAATATTTTGATGCAGTGCACAATACAGATTTCGGATTAGGCATTAATCATCCAAATCAGTTTTTTGAAGAGAGTCAAAAAATTTTGAAAGGTGATATTAAAGTTGAACCTAAAATGGAACAATCCTCTGGTACTTCTGTAGTGAAAAAAGAACTGGATGGCTTAGAAGACATGGATTATGATGAAATTGCAGAGTGGAAAGAATAAATGCTAAAAAAATATTTTCACTATAAATATATACAATTCATTATAATTATGGTCTATTTTCTTTTTATATACATAGCTTTCTTTGTCATACGACCACAGTATAAACCAAATATAAAAACTAAACCTACAATTGAAATGCCTACAACTAAAAAGTACTTCTTGGAAGGTGAAGTTGATATCTCATCATACATATCACCTAGGTTCTCTATTACATTTACCTGAAACCAAAATTAAGTAGCATAAAAATACATTGTATTTACAGTATACACGGTTCTGTGCTGTCATTTTGTTTATCAACATTTTATTGGAAAATTATGAAATATACTTACTGAAGCAACATATCTGTACATCTCAAGTCTACTTGATAATTCTTTTTGACATTCTGTTTCGAGTTTTCTGTTACTGTCATTAAGAATTATCTTCAAGCATTTCAGTCCTGAAATAAAAAAAATTTTTAATATAAACAGTTATTTTATAGATCATTCCCATTTGACACACCATTTTGTATTTTAATAAACCATTAATTAAGCACTATTCTTAACAACATTTATATTCAAATCCTACATTTCAATGACATATATTAATGTTCTTCTTATTTAAATTAATTAATACGTCATAGGAATAACATTTAATGCTATTATGGCATTGTGCATATTGTTTTAATATATTTTCTCTGCAAAAGCAGGGATATTGCGCATGCGAAATAACGACGAAAGAAAATTAATTAAGTTTTTTTAATAATTTATACTAACGGGCGCCGCGCGGCTTTGCTCGGTTGACAAATATTTTTATTCAAATATTTAAGAATGTGTTTAAGAAAAAATTATACATATTATAGTTTGGTTTTGGGTCTCTTTTTTTTATATTCAAATATATTATTAAAAATCTTACTTCGTCCAGCACCATGTTCCAAATCTTTACAGTACTTCAGCAAGTCCAAAGCACAGGCTCTTTCTAAGAGTGGATCAGCCTCAATGTCCACTTCTGTTTCTTCTATAATCTGTACTACTTCCCGGGCACATTCCGCCGAAACGATTTTGTGGTTTAAAAGTGCATTTTTAAGACACTCCTCCACCTAAATAGAAAAAAAAATGTTTTTAATATAATTTGTATTTTAAAAAGTATATGCTAATTAGATATACTTTACAAAAAAAAAATTATAAGACAAACAGTTGTTAAAGAAGTTAAAATAGTATTTTTATTGAATCTAACAACATATTTTCACGGATATCTAAATAGTGGTCAAATTCTCACTTCTCATATCCAGTAGACTTCATTTAAGTAAATTAAAAAATAATTATATAATATGATAAATAATAATACAATATTATAATTCCAAAATCACCTGTCCATCTGAATTTGTAATAGAATCATTAGGTACGGCGCATATTGTTTGTATTTCGGCCTTGCACAATTTTCCTAAGAGTGGGTCAAGACGATAATTCAAGGCCTGTTCTTTCAAAACATTTGCTAATTCATTTTCACAAGTTTTCTCTAGTTTTGATTCTCTAAATTTATCTTTTAGACAATACAACATTTTGCCTTGAAGTTCTACATCTTGAGGTTCATTAACTAAAAAAAAATAATTTAAGTTACATCTAAATTCGCATTTGCGACGCAGTTAACTGATTTCACCTAACTGCATCTAATTAACGTATTTTTTAAATATGAGATCTGCGAAAAATAACTTAACGTCTAATATAAGTTTTATAAAGTTTACACAGGAGTTAGCCGGTTTGTGAATTAAGGTATTACCTATATTATAAATATAGAAAACAATTTGACATACTTTAGTACTTTAGTCAGTACACAAAACATCAAGATAAAATCATAGTTTTGATTGTGCATGGTTATTGGTCCCCATTTACGGGAACTCTTGAGTGAGTGATTGATCACCCAATTAACGTCTACTTAAGTTTTTACTTTAAAAAATATTTTCATGTGTATCCTTTGTAGGTACTAAAAGCACACCAATAGGAATGAAATATTATTAGAAACAACTAATTTGTTTCATTATAATAAACTTGCAAAAATAAATATATGAATGATAATAAAAAAATTGTTCAAGTATGAGTTGGACTCGCCCAACAATGGTTCTCCCAACTTCAGGACTCCCCATTGACCAATGTGGAGTAATACTTATAATGACGGTATATACGATGCAAATATGTTTCGATTACATAGACTTAAAAGTTAAGGTGTGTTTTAGGGCACAATAGACCTGGATATTTGATATAATTTCAGTTCCACGCGATATTGAGATAAATGTTATTGACAAATGGACAACAAAGGGATCCTAAAAGGTTCCGTATCTATTAAGATACGAAAATCTAAAAATAATAAATGTACTTATTCATTCAAATCATTTTACTTACCAATTACATTCATACAAAACTTTTTAATGTCTCCTTTACAAGCATTCTGCAAGTTGTTGTTCAAACGGTAGTCCATGTTTTGTTCTATCATTCTATTGACAACTACAATTTTACAATTGTTACTGAAATCTGCTTCATGACGGTGTGCCTGAAAAAAAAATGCTACTGAAATGTTTCCTATTTATTGAATTATTTTTAATTAAATTATTTATCAGGACTTTTTTGACACAGAAGTAACAAGACAAAGTGCTCTGATTACGTATTTTTTCAAAAATTGGGCGGAAGATGACAAACGGAGTGTCTTAAACACTAGGTTCCCTTTGCCTTACTGTTCTGTTATTAAGTTAAAATAAAAGTATCATTCTTTTACCCATATGCATCTTTAAAAGAGGATTCTTTCTATATATTCTAATAAAATTATATGTTATTATAAATTGCATACCTTTAAGCAATCCAAGAGAACTGTAGGTTCAGTTTTGTGGCAATACATATCTATCATATCACTACAGCTTGTTATCAAATGATAGTCGATGCCATTGTCTGAAAACTCTTGCTTCCTAACAACAAATAAAGCTTTTTTACAGTTTTCGCTTAGCTTTCCTTTAGCTGTTTGAAGGCATTCCAAGGCGGCTGATTCTCCATGAGGTACAGATGGACAAAAATCTAACAAATCTTTTTTGCACGCCTCTTTAAGATCAGGATCTAAGTCGATACTTTCTTTTTGTTGAAACAGTTGACTTCTAAGTTGTTGACGACATTCCTTGTATATTGTGTGTTTTCTTCTAGAAATTGTATCATTCCTTATTATTTCACTCAAACACATCACCACTTGTACCTTTGTCAGAGCCCTCGGGCAGAATCTTACAACATATGACTTGCAAGCATTTTTAAATTTTCTTGTAAATCTATAGTTTTTAAGCGAAATTAATTGTTCATGTTCAATTGCAGCCCTACATTTCACATTAGCTTTTACCTCTGCATCATTTTTGTGTGCTATAAGACAGTCTAATATATCATCTTCATCTTTTTTGCTTCTTAATTGAGAAGTACATAACTTTTCTATAGGAACTCTACAATTAGTACTTATAATAACATTTAGTTCAATATGATCACTTTGAGTTTCTGTAAAATTTGAGACAACTTCCCTACACTTGGGTGCTAATTCTTTAATTTTGTTTTGCAAGCACAATATTTCTTCACCTTTACCATTATGTTCAAAGCAAATATTGGCCAAGTCGTCCATACAAGTGTCTGCTATTTCAGGAAGCAAATCCACACTTACAGCCCTTTGCCTCATCACTCTTCTTACCTGTTGTTCACAGGCTGGCTTAAGTATACCTCTGAGTTCTGAATTATATGCATAGTTATATAAACAAGGTAGGATTAAAGGATCTTTCTCAGATGGGTGTTCATTTATATCAGCCCATTTCAATTTTGCTTTACATTGTGTGACAGCATCAAATTTACAAGCCTTATACAGCTGAGGATCAAGTATAAAATCTCTGGAGATGAAGTACTGTATTTGTAACAATGCAGTTTCACAATCAGATGTCATTAGAGCTGTTCCTAATTTTTCCATGAGGCAGGACATGACTCTACCATTACCCCCATTGACTTCCCGGCAAGCTCTATCTACAACAGGTTTGCAAGCTTTTCTTAGAATAGGATCAACCCTCCAGTCTTCGCCAGGATCTGCTTCTTGTACTAATATTTCTAAAGATCTCTGGCACGGTAAACTGATTCTTTTATCTTTCCTTTTCCTTGGCCTAGCATGTTCCATTAGACAATGTATTGTGCGTCCTCCAGATTCAATACCTCTACATAATGTTGTAATATCATTAGCGCAGTTCTGCATAAGTTCCGGAGATAATCTATAGTCATCCATGAGCATTTTTCTATGGTCAATCATTTCTGCCATACATTCTGGAGAAATATATGTGCTTTCTACTCGTGATATATTTTCTAGACACAGTAAAATTTGTGCAAGTCTTACATCTTTATCTTCAACAACACCTTTTCTACAATGATATTTGCGAATATCTTCTTTACAAGATTTTACTAGACCCTTGCTCATTTTATAATTCATTATCATATTTCTTTGTATGTAAAATAATTGGTCTTGACACTGTTTTGTCATAGCTGTAATCAAGAAAAAATTTGGAATATTAAAATAAGCAACAGACATGCTATTTTTCAATCATATTGCATGTGGAAGTCTGGAACCTCAAAAATTTTACTTGGAATAAAATTTTCTATTACCACTCTTAATGCGGGGTAAACTGGGTTTCCCCTGCCTACCCTTCTACATGTACTATGTTTACAACATCAAACCAAATTACCACTCAGGAAAACTATTTATTTTAATTTTCTCACTCTGGTCTAAGACAAATTTCAGTATTGAGTTCAATCATTTAATAGTGAGTAGACACAAACAAGCCAGGGTACAGAGTGTCTTAACACTAGGTTCCTTCTCTCTACACTTCTATAATATGCTGGATACAATATGAAACAAAACAGAAACAATAAAAAATATACCATTTTCATATTTATGTCTCACTAGACATTTGTACATTAACAGAGAGTCTGGTACTTCATCTGGACAGAAATTTTTCTGATCAATATTACATGCTGCAAATATAAGTTTGTCTATCTGCAAAGTTGTATATTTCATCTCTTTCAATGCTACAATTTCTGATTGACATTCTGGTCGTAATTTATCTCCAAGACTTTGAAGGCATTTTAATGTAAATGTCTGGGAAAGACTTTTAGGATCTGACGGAATTCTACCACAACTGTGTGCTTCTACATCATCTAAACAGTTCTTTAAAAAGTTGCCTGTTATCTGCCAATCATTGAATATTAATGATTCTAATTGATTTATTGTTTTTTGACAAATTATATTCTTTAAAATTGGTTTCCGTTTTAATATACAATCAAGTGAGTTGGAACTTGGGTTTAGACAATCAGAAATTATGGTTTCTTCTTGGCATGGTACTTTTAATTTGTATTCAATATAACTTTTATCAAGTAATTTATTTTGGAGCGTCCATATTTTATGTTGACATGAAAAGGGCACCTGTGTTTTATTATTATGAGTTATGTTCAACGCACAAGACAAGATATCAAAATCTTCATCTAACTGTACACATTGCCTCTCAAACACAGCACAACCTTTTAAATCCACTGTATATCTTTCACTATTTGATTTGGCACTCTCTATTCCTTGAAATCCATTTGCATAGCTTGTAATTAAATTGATGAAATAGCAAATTAATAATAAAGTTGTTATGTTGTTATACATTTTAACGCACCGGTTTACTGTTTATTGACAATTTAGCTACCATTGAGATATTATTTGTGTTTGAAACACATAAAATATGTTAGTTTATTAATCCAAATTTGTAACATATCTTTTGTATATAAAATTTCTTTAAAAATCACCACATATTTAAAAAAAAACAAATATGCAGACAAATTGCTACAAGTTGTCAACAATAATGAAGTACAGATAACATTTATAACAGAAGAATAACCGCTATAAAGTCTGTAGAGATGTAAATATTACGTAAAATGATTGTTATTAGCTATCGATTTTTCATTTTTTCGTTAAATATCATTGATCAACTTGCATTCGTTTTTATTATTTTCAATAGTTACCAATTTATTATTTTAGCAAGCTGCTTTATACTTTTTCCCGCGTAGATAATTTGTTACTAACTATCGACTCAATTTTTAGTCTCTTTAGAAAACTACTTGGCAATTTATGACTTGGTAATTACATAAATATGGGTTTATCCCCATTCCCCACTCGAAAAATTGAAATATTTATTCAAATTTACATTTTCATTGGTTCGCTCTGATGTCGAGGCAAAGTGCGGATTGAGTTCATCACTCATCACGCAATGTCTCTAGAATAGGGTGAAATACGGGGAACCGAGTGTTTTAACTCTAGATTCTCTCTACCTGGGTACAACTTGATGACAAACATGACAAATCTCGTCTATCTAAATGTTTTAACTGCATGATACATGATCATTGTAAGTAATTGATATCCATATTATGTATATATAAAAAATATTTAATAATAAATAATAATAACCAAATGGCTCGGCTTCGCCGAATAATAATTGTACGCATGCACCACTACATCCCTAGTTCAGAAAATATTTTAGTGAGTCTGTGTGTAGTATTAACAATTTATTCCTCTTTTTGTCAAGTTTATATTGCTTGTAATTACTGAAGACATTTAGTATTTTGTATAAAGTTAAATTTATTTAAAGCTTAGCAGTTTATATTTATATTTCGATAAAAAAATTATGGAAGGCTTTATCGAAGTAAACGAAATATCAGATTTTGTCTCATATATAAAAAGTGTAAGTGTTCAGTTGACGTGTTATGCGGCAAAATATGCAAAATATATCTAACTTTAATTTTGTGCTTTTCTAAAAAAATTATACTTAAAATTAATTTTGTTTAGAATATTATATCGTTCATTCATTCTGCCTATCATATGCTTTATTAATTATAAAAAACGATACATATTTTATTGAACTTGTCGAAACAAAACATACGTTTTTTATTTATATTATGTTTTATCAATTTTAATTTATAACTTTAAGTTCAAATTAATTATTGAAAATGATTTCGACAAACACGAAACCGTGGAATTGTGTTCAAAAATCTCAAAAATATTTACAATGTATTGTAAATTATTCTAAAATGAATGATTTCTTTTTAGATTGAATGGAGAGATCCATGGCTAATAGCCCTTTTATCATTTCACGTTCTTGTTACATTTACCTGTCTGTCAACAAGGAACTATAGCAACTTTCAAATTATTTTATTTATTGCATTATGTAAGTATTTTCTTTATTATTAAATAATAAATATGTTAGTGAATATATATTTAAGTAAGAGCATACAAATTCCGTATATTAAACATGTTTAGTCACAGTAATTAGTATTAAAAAAAGTGTGATTTGTATCTATGTAAATAATATGACAAGGAATATTTAATTTTATTATATCGAAGTAGGGGTTTTTTTAGCATTGTGTTATATGATGTTTGTTGTGGTTATGAGTTCAATCTCCACTCAATGTCTTGAAATCACACAAAACTCAAAGACTGGAACAACTTGACACTAGGTTCTCTCTACCTACCATATTCTATATTCTATACATATTTCATTTCTTTGAGTGGGAATCAAACCCACAACCTCTCCTGCTTACTGTTACATGCTTGTGCCCCTGCGCTATGACTGGACTTAAAATCTAAAGACCTATAAAGTATTATTGTTATTTATTTTTGTATAGAACGCTATAATTAATAAACTGGATGGATATTGCCTTTTATTTGTGGCTTAGGCTAGGTGTATCTTGTAATATAATGTAGGCACAGTAGTAGAAACAGTCTCTCCTTGCTTTACTTAGGATAGTTTATTTTGTAGTTTATATTATATAAAATTATAAATTATTACAAGAAACACATCTGTTTGAAAATAATTACAATTTAAAGTAGCAAATGTTTAAATAACTGTAATATATTTTTATACCAATGCTCTTGACCTTTGTATCCATGCTTCCAAGGTTCCTTCTTTAAAATTATTATTATATTCTACTATTTAAAATTATAATTCTATTATATATATAATAGTTGCAAGTGAATTAATTGAATTATATTAAAAAGTGAAATATTGGTTATAGTTTAATAAGGAAACACTTTAAATAGCCATTTTTAACCAAGAAAAGGGAAACATATATGTTTATTAATTCTTTTTATACATATATTGTATATGGAAATATATTTCTGCCTAGAATTTACATTAGTTCATTACCAGAAAATAGTTAAAAGGTGGTATTAAAAGAATTATATATAAATTTAGTCTCAGTGGTGACTGGAGAGAGAACCTTGGGCAATAGAGTCAAATGTTAAGAGTGTTAATGCACATTTTAGGAACTACTTTGGTTCATAAGTCCCGGGCACTGCTTTGAGCTCCAGCTCCTCATTCAGTGACTCTGGTTCCTGGTCCTCAGTTGCAGTGAATCCATAGAATGCAAAGAATTTTTCTCTCCTATTATGATTTTTAATTATGTAAAACAGTTAAATTATATTTATATCCCATCCATAAAAATTTTACACAAACTGTCAACTTTAAAACATGTTTTATTTGTTTTCAACTTTGTTACTAAATGACCTTTAAAGATTAATTATTCACGCTTGTGATATTATTTATAATGTTGTTACGGATTTGTATGATTAATTTTGTTATTAAGTAACGATCAATGACCCTATTATGATAATAAATTTATATTTTTATATTGTTACACCTATTCTACCTACAAGTGACAAGGTCAAAAATATTGATTACTGCTAGTTGAAATAGCCACTACCACTCTCCACTATAAACTGTGCATTTATTTAATAAAGTAAAATCAAATTAAATCAGCTTCACGCTGTATCCCGCACACAACATTGTAGACAGAGGGAACCTAGTGTTAAGACACTCCATTCCCCACTTCCGCCGAATTCTGGAGGCATTGTGTGTTGAGTTGCGAAACTTAACGGCGTGCTTTGCCTCTACACCAGAGCGAAGAAATGAAAATATAAATTTAAATAAATGTTTCATTCCCTCGAGTGGGGATTGAACCCACAACCTGTAGCGTTTATAGTTGCACGCTTATGCCCCTGAGCCTCGACTGGCCTCTCACATTTAAGTCTATTCACATTTAATTATAAATCGTATAAGTTATAAGAACGCATCTCAAGGTGATCAGTACTAGGCTTAATCTGAACGAAACCTTTACGAATAAGGTGTCACGCTTAAACAGTGAAACCTTGGAATACTATAACTTTGATTTTACAATTAGAGTACTATATTTATTTATTTTTATTTATTATATAAATATGTATTTTTTTTAAGATATGTCGGTCTCCTGGGGTTCACAAAAAACTTGACTTCCATGGGCCTCATCAAAGAGGAAATAAATAATTAAATAGATAGAGAAAATAAATTGAAGCATGTGACCTCATAAATTTATAATAAAGGCAAAACTAGATGTATCATACAATAATAATAAAAAAAAGCGTTTAAAAACAATATTTTGATTATATGCCCATGACGAAATGTACTGAAGTTAAAACAATTTTTATTTTGATATTAAGAAGTTATTTTTATTGGAATAATTACGGACGAAATGCGATACGATCTTGCGACTGATGTTGTTGATATCTATAATACCAGATATATTTACTTTTGCTAAATATAACATTAAAAATTTAAATATATTTTTTTCTTTCAGTACTCCTCGTTTATTTTTCGGAAAGTATAAACGAAGTTGCCGCCAGGAACTGGAATCTGTTTTCAAGGCAACAGTACTTCGATAGCAAGGGTCTATTTATATCGGTGGTGTTTTGCATACCCATCCTGTTAAACTGCATGATAATGGTGGTGAGTATTGTATATTTAACTTTAACATAATATATGATTATAATTGATGGCGTGATAGTGGCGCAGGTGCGCGAAGTGTGAATGGAACTGGTTGGGGGTTCAATCCCCACTCGAGGAAGTGAAAGATTTATTTAAATTTATATTTTAATTTCTTTGATCTGGTGTCGGGGCAAAGTGCGGTGTTGAGTTCCGCCACTAAACACGAAATGCTTCATGAATTCGGCAGAAGGTGGGAAATAGAGCTTCTTAGTACTGGGTTCCCTCTGCCTACCACGCATACGCAAAAATGACAATTTCAGTCAATAAAAAATATATATTCTAGTTGTACATAAACCAGCTAGGTCTTGTATAAGAATTCGATACCTACTCGGTTAAGTTTAGTCGTCGTATCGTTTTATATCATTAAAGACTTATAGGATTTAAAACATTTTTACGAATAAGTCCCGGCTTTAAATAATAAAGGAAAACATATTATTAACATTAAAGAGATTGTGGCAAAGCTGTGTTTAATTTTGTACGCAGCACACAGTATTAACTGTTAACGTAATCGCGTATTATGATATTAAGATTAGTTAATTAACCGTGCGGAGAACGGAATTGCGTATATTATCGCTAGTTTTCTTCATGGCTCTATTTTTTATAGTTTCTACGTGTAAAGATTGAAAATAAGGCTTAAGCTAGACAACATATAGGTTTGTCTGTTTATTACGAATTTCTAATAAACTTTAGAAATTGTGAGTTAGTTAAAGAACTCGTATATCTCTTCTAAATGTTGGAAAACAATGTTATAATTAAACGATATACAATATCGCAGACACAACAATGGTCCGATGATTATGCGTTATCATGTTATGCATTCTTTGATTATATACAGACGTCCTAATTTATAATCGATTTTAATATTTATGTTAATATGACGATGCGGAGGTTTATATGTAAAAAAAATGTCGGAATTATTTTTTTCTTAACACTTCATTTTTCAAGGCATTGCGTGTTGAGTGGTAGAACTCAACGCCGCGCTTTGTGTCGACCCCAGAGCGAAGAAGTGGAAATATAAACGTAAATAAATATTTCACTTCGTCGAGCGGGGATCGAACCCACA
>FASU01011075.1:0-11503 GCA_001486225.1 Heliconius pardalinus sergestus | reverse complement strand
TTTAATGCGATTTTAATCCTTATTGTGTAAGGGGTAAGGTTGATACGATAGTGGTGGTAATAAGCATGTTGGGGATATGACAAACGCACTGTCACTTCGAGAGGATGTCAGGATTATATGGGTCTCGTAATAGTCTATTTGATTTTAGGTGATGGTTTTTATAATTGTAGGCGAATACAAGTTTTTGTTTCAGTATGTGAAATATATACCTAGAATATTTTAGAATTGATTATATGATTATATATTATGTTTAAAAAATAATAATAATAATGCAATTTTTAACGCGAACTTAAATGCTACGGTAGTGGGTTCGATTAGGTTCGTTAGTACGGTAATTGGTAGAGCTAAACATAGATAAAACTTAATCGCGCTTAAAAGTTCTTTTCCTTGATTCCCACTATCCAGTCATTTTGAAGATAATGCGTAGAAAATTATACCTATTTTAAATATAAAAAAATACTTCAAATGATAAAGGAACCCGCAACAATTGCGTGTTTTATATACTTAACAGTTTACACGAAAATGTTTTAGAAAACTATGGTAACTATGCAGTTTATGTGCATAAACGAATTCCATACTTTCTTATAATTTTATTGTAATTAGATTGTTATAATAAGGGAATAAGTTAATGAAAAAAATCAAACTAAACCCTAATAAATAATATTTTAAGATGATTTTTCCGCTCTGCGTATCTGTGCATATAACAGTGGGCAGAGCAATCTAGTGTTAGAAACTCCTTTATCACCTTTTGGTCCATTTTAGAGATACTGAATAAAGGAGGCAAGGAGATGGAACCCGCAACTATAGCTTATCCCACTGCGCCACCACGGCAATTAAAGTAATCAATAAGAAACACCATTTATTTAACTAACCACAGATTATGTTAGTTATTCGTAATGTTAACACGTAACTTTGCGTGAAATTAATATTTTCTAACATATACATTGTTTTCACAGTCGTTATTATTGTTGTAGCATTGTTCCCGCATAATGGCACATTAAACTGACATACGTAACCTAACATAAAAACGTGTACCTATTGTGCTATCTAATTTTACTATGGCCTGAGCTAAAAATAAACTTTTATTTATACAAGAAAAGGAAATGTTTACATTAATTTACTAAGCTATGCATATTATATTTTTGCGCGGCGTTAAGTTTCAGAATACAATGCCTAAAATAATATAAAAAAATATACAGAGAGCAAAGATAGCAGGAGCGAAGCGAAGAGATCAGGAACCGAGGATCCTTATTTATGAAGTTTTATTTGCCGTTTAACTTGCCGTGTCATTGTTAGAGTATGTGAAATTTTGCAAGCTCAATTTTACATATTAATTTGTTTTTGTAAAAATGTTGAAATTTTTTTTTTATTAAAATTTTCCTCGTGTATTTTGTATGACATATTTTAAATCGAATATTTATACGTTATTTAATATCTAGCGCCAGTATGCGAAATTCCAATATACACAGCCTTTTCATTTTGACAAATTTCATTTATATTTGTCGCACGGAAATGGAATTTTTTTCGTAAGTAATTTACGATTCTGCGGATAAAAGACCAGCTTATCGTGCTTTTTCACAGTATGAAGGGACATAAATAAAGTAAATAAATAAGTAATATTTTACATACATTCAATAACTCAATTGAGTATGTGTTCGAAGCGTTTTCTATTTCCTGCTCCGGAAATGATCTCCCTTGTTACCTTTGTATAAGCGTGTTATTCATGTGTTATGTACTAAGAATATGTCCTCTGGATATGTCGCACCTTTAGAATTGACTGGACCTAATAAAAAATAATCTTGATTTTGAGAAAGAAAATATATGTATAGATAAATAAATCAACAACTAATTTAAATAGCGTTTACTACTGCATCATCTAAAATGACTTTCTAAGCCTAATGTTTAAACGTAATTGTACAGTACTTTATTTGATGTTTCCCAAAATTTGATATTTTTAAAAGGTCATGCATAAGTTTATAAGTTTTTTTTTATATTCACGCATGCAGCTAATAATAAAATTTAGGCATTTTATCTATATTAATGAAGGATATGAAAATGTTGTAATGTCAGTTAGATTGAACTTACTACCATCGCATTCTATCTGCCACTCGTGTACTACTACGACAAAAATATACTTAAGTATAATAAAAAAACCGTAAACCAAGTCGCGTGCTCAATATAGTATGATAGTGGGAATCGTAAAAATATTTTCAGTAGGGATTTTTATGGTAAAAAGAAAAATGGTTTGGCTTCCGTCCATTTGGAATGATCCAAATGGCTTATTATGTATTGGCCCCTAATCTCTGAATGTAACTGTCTGTATAAAGTATATGTCCATATATATAGAATTCTATATCGTGTTCATCAACTCACAGGCGGAAACTACGTGGTGGAGAACGCTGAAAATGGTTTTGGTATTGCTTGGGGATCGTAGGGGGACTTTGGTAGCTGGAGAAAGAGAATCTTTCGAAATATCTATGAGATTCCTATAGTTGTTTTATTAACTATCGAGTCTTGAAACAACTTTTCAATAGAAAATCTTCAAGACAAGTGATAAGAAGTATTACAATGTAATAGTGCATAAACTTATTCAAGTTAATATATATTTTTTATATTTTTTAAAGCAATTTTAAAAAAATCTTTCAAGTCGGCTAAGGAACATAAAGAGGTAGAGCAGGAAAGAAACAATAAACTTTGACCCCTTTTCAATGTCCATATTACAATTAAATTGATATTAAATCCATGTATTTTTGTCCAATAAATATACCTATACAGGAAAGGATATTTTTACCTACAAGTTTTAAGACGACTCTTTTAGACTTTTTTCTGCATTTTAAATAATAATAAACTTGTCTCGTACTATGGGAAAAAAATGTAGTGAAAAATTATTCTGGTTACGTTGTAGAAACATTGCGTGGTTATCACGAAGGCCATATCAATTTTTGGGGAACCTAGTGCTAAGATGATAGCATCTTCTTCTTCGTTTTCCGCTCAATTTTCGAATTGTGTTAAGTGGTAAAAAAACTCAACGGCGCGGTCGGTCTCGTTAGCAGAGCGAAGAAATGAAAATAATTCTTCACCCCATTTAAGAATCGAACCCATAACTGTCGAGATTACTATCAGACTCTGTGATACGTATACGTTATGTAATAAGTTTGTATATTTAACTCAATGAAAACCAAGGCGGTTTTATCGATACGTAATACTAACCACATTATTATTCATTTGAGAGACTTATTTGTTTAGATAAATACGAACATGTAACAAGTGAACTGTGTTGGAGAATTATTCTCCGCTTCACTAAACAATGTATACATATATGATATTACTTGTATTTTTAACTGATTTCAAAAAGGAGGAGGTTATTTATCTATTATTTTTGCTTTGTTGGTGTCAGCGTAGGCAAATATGTGGAGTGTTTTAACACTATCTACACTGCTATATGCATGATACAGCGTGAAGTTATTTACTTATTTCTTTTTTATTAGATTTGAACTCGCTACAAACTCATAAACACTCATTAAAATAAATTGGACATAAAAAGCTTGTTACATTACGTAATATATGGAGCTCCGTTGCTCCAATATTTCACCATAATCCCGTAATAATAATATTCATTCTTCTTCCATGCGGGAAATAGGAATATATTGTACAGATTTAATGGATGCTAGCCATAATTCAAGTGGGGCTAGGAAGTCACCATTAAAAATATTATGCAATTAAACCCAAAAACTGAATGAAACAGCGAAATTTGTTTACGATTATTGTGGAAAAAAAGTGTTTGTTTTTTTATTTCACGCTTTATCCCTAGCGGGATAGCTAGAGAGAACGTAGTGCCAAACGTAACATTCTCTGCATGACCTTATCCGACTCGTCTGTCATAAATCTAGTCAGTCATACATGCCGGGAAGGACTCATGCTTTTTACGTAACTTCCCTTAATAAGTAGTTGTAAAGTTAGATATCTCGAAGTATCATCATTCTTGAGGCCGCTTTGGGGCAGAGGAACAGCATTTTCCACTTAAGTAGACCAACCAACGACCTATGTCTCAGATCTCGAACGAAAAAAGGGAGAACGGAGTGTCTTGAAAAAATCAGTATCCTATTACTTGAGTCTCTTTGTACTAACTAAAAATATTACGTTGTTTATTATACCAGAATATATGTTACTCCTTAGAAAGCTTGGTCAACATATTAAGTTATATTATATTGCCAGCTTAGTATGCGAAAAATATCACCATTTGCTTTTACATATGAGCAAAGTTCGTGCCGTAAGACGCTGGGCGTTCCAGTCAATAAAAGTTATCGTGTATGATTTTATGGTTCAAGCGATAAGAGGGAGCGGGCGGGCAAATATAAGGATAGAAAATATTTAATTTGAAATTATTTATATTTATTTAGTGTATAATATAAACTAATAATTTACTTAATTTTACTCTTATCTGTCCTTTTTCAAAATGCTTTTATTGGGTTCACTCGATAAAAAATCTAAGAAACTGAATTTCACCAGCTTTTAATAATTTTATCATTATAAAAACCAGCCAGTTATATGTAGCCTAAGCGACAATATGGTACCGTCGAGTTGGTCTGATGATGGAACCAGGATCTGAATAGTGGAAGTTTTCGGAGGTTACCACTCAAATAAATATAAAAAAGATATTTTTCAGTATTTTTTTAAATACATTATTTAGCATTTATGCTTGTACAGTTCTATTCTATCGCCCGCACCACACATCGTTTGTTCGCAAGTCTCGCGCTTCGAATAACTAACTATACGTTATAAATAAATGATATGCATGTATGTATGTATGTATGTTTGTTTGTAGATACTTGTCTCTTCACGACTTATGTCGCGAAATTCTGTATAATGTATTAGGCAAATATATGAAATTTATCTTCATTTTGTTATTAATGTTTGGAATTATGTATAGTCTACTGGCATATAAATTTAGTGTCGCCATTCTTCGTGAGCGTTTTTTTATATTTTCTGACATAAATAGAAATAATATATTGATATATCAAACCGTTCTCTATTTTCTGCCCATGCATGATGATTAGCGGTTCCAAATAAAGTCACCATGGGCGTAAGAAAGACGGGGGCCTTGAGAGCCCACCCCAAAATAACTTAGTGTTCATAGCAGACTTTTTACTAACAAACACTTAAGGGAGAAAAATAAACAAATACTTTAGACAAAAAGATCAATTCAATGTTGTGGCCACTAGAAGCCAGGCAAATGTCTCTAGACGCCAATGGCTGCCACTCTTTTAAATTACATCGAGGATTTACAGAATGTATTTTTTACCTCAGTGGGTTTCAAACCCATAACTATCGGATACAGTTAGTTAGAAATGTATACGAACGACGTCAGTATAGAATAGAAGATAGAAAAAATCTTTTGGTTATAGCAAAATTATTTATATGTTCGAATGTGTTGGGGCTATAATAAATCTTGCTGGTTACATAAGGACTTAAATAATAAGTAAATAAAATGATTATATATATTATTGTATAATTTTACTGCCAATTGCCATTAATTTTCATTTCCCCGGTCAGCTCTCCAGTAAGCTCTTAATATCTAAAGCTGCTCTACTTGGTCCTCTTCTGCCTTCATTATATAGATTATTACTTACTAGTCACAACTTTGTTGGCGTGAACCTTTAAGAAGTTTGTTTATGTTCCCGTTGGAATCTGGAAAATTCTTCTAAGTGCTGCTATATATTCCTTAGAAATCTACCTACACGGCAAGTTTTTGCTTCTTTATCCCAGTAGATTAACGCTGAAAGATTATAATAAAAGTTTCCTCATAAAAACCTCGAAACAGCAGTTTTAGTGCAGGGCTAACGAATTCAAATCGTAGATGCTCATATATCCAATATTTGTTGTACAAGTCGAGTCCTCGTAAGCAAGAATAATCTTACTGTATATGACCATATCTACACTAGTACTACTGCATAGTGTGTTCAGTCGCAGCATACGAGAAATTCCCTGAATATGTCATATGACGGAGTCTTAGGGAAAACAATAGTCCTTTTTTTGTCTCTTCTCATACGAGTATGCGGGATGGGTAGAGGCGTAATAGTAGCGCGTTATTCCGTTTTTTAATCACTTGAAGATCTGGAGTAGATAATAAATGGTGGGTTGGTATTCTTAATATAGCAAGGAAATAAAAATAATGCAGTCTCCCGAGTGGGAATCGAACCCAAAACCGTTCTGAACGACGTTGTGCCGTTGCATCACGACGAGCTCATAATATATTAATGACAACCTAGTGCCATTTGAATAGACTATAATTGTTTTTATTGCTAGAAATGCATATAACATTTTATTTGTGAAGGTGACGATGACGAGGACTGACATGCATAGTGGTGTACGGTTTTGTATTGCAAAAATATGAACAGTGTTGAAATTGTTCTAGACAGGCGTGACACTCAACGTCACGCGTCTAGTCTAGTTTACTTGTCTACGTAAAACGTGATGAATAAACTCAATTTATGTGTAAATTAGCTGTTACCTGCGGCTTCGTTTGCATAATGAAATGGATAATAGTTGTGTGGTAATACTGGACGCTAGTTGTGGGTTCGATTCCATACTGAGTTGCAATGTTTAACATACATTAATTTCGATGTAACCCACTGTCCCTGAGTATGCACCTAGGTATATAAAATAAAAAAAATCCAAAAAAATATTTTTTGTCTTGTCTTTTAAGTAATTAGAAACCTTTTTCTTTTCAATTAATTCAATACGACACTTTTTATTATCCGGCGCAACAATTTTGTATTTGTACTCAGTATTAAATTGAAAACCAATATTTTACATATTATAATATGATATACATATATAAATGAAAGCCAAGAATTTCAATAAGGACAGAAAGAAACTCTTAAGAAACCATCCCACAGTGAAATTTTGTAACGTTTTTATTAAGAGGGTTGCGGATACATTTTTGTTACATTTTTTGGCCTATATCATTGTTTACTTTATTCTTATAAAGTCTTCAACAAGGTACAAGTCACAAGAGTGTACAGTAAACGCAACAGTTGTGGGTTCAATTTTCATTTGGGGCAATGAAATATTTTATATTTTCATTTTTACCCTCTGATGACGAAGCAAAAGGGGTTGAGTTCTGTTACTCACGCAATGTCTGTAGAATACGGCGGAAAGTGGGAGTCTTAACACTAGGTTCCCACGTTCCCTCTGCTGTGTGCGGGATACAACATGAATAAAGAAATATATAATAGTAATTATCTACAACACCACTAAAGTTCTAGCTAAGAGAATATCCTGTCTTGAATAATTCAATGTTTTTTCACTTAATACTCTGACCTATACCGTCATAATATCTTTCCTCCATCTCCTATAATGGTATAGTCGCTGAGACCCTGTTAAACGCCAACGTCTTTAATTATGATAATGTAACTGGGTTACGATTTTGCTTGAGCTTTGTCTCGATACTAAAATGTCGAGTGGAAGCTTTGGCACTATCTGTTCGTATATGGAGTTGCTAATTTAATGTAAACTTAGATGGAAACTAATATAATAATAATCTAATACGGCGTTGAGTGGGGAATGGAGTTTCTAAACACTAGGTTCTCTCTGTCTGTCTTAATATATGTGGGATAAGTCGTGAAACCTAAAAAAAGGATAAGAATTAAGATATGTTTTTGGCTGTTTGCGATTGAAATAAACGTAAAAGCGTTTAACCCCCAGAACTAGTAAAACAAATTGCAGTGTTAAGATCTGCTAAGTGTTAGTCTAGCCTAGATTATAAACTGATTCTTGTCACTAGAGAGAGGTTATGGTTAATTTTCTCGAGTAAAAATCGAACCCTAAACCGTTGCGTTTACTATTAGTTATACTATTTGTATACAAATATAATAAAAAATCTGTGCATACAAAATAATAAAAATCTGTATAGGTATAAAAAATAAAAAAAAATACTTTGCTTAAAGTCACAAGATAAACTTCTGTGTACGAACAGACTTGTTTGTTACAAAATTACACTATGAATAAAGAGTGGATTGATCCATATATTATGTAGATGTCCGCGATACATGATAAATATATTCTAAGAGACGGGTTCGTGTAGTTTACTAGAAAATGTCTCGATACAAACAAGAATCACCAATTTTTTTGTATATGTGAGTAGTTGGATGATTTTGGTCATCGTGATGGTTGTAGGTTCGATTCCAATTCAAAGAAATTAGTGGTTATTCAATATCCTGACTTACATAGTATTCTGTCTGATAAGACATCACGGCTTTGGGCTCCGCTACTGAAAACACTGTAAAATGCATAAAAGGTAGAGAACGAAGTGTAAAGTGATTTTTTTCTTCCATCTAGCAAAATTTATTTCACAAAGTCTACCAGACTAAACAATTAAATGGTCCAAATCTTCTTATTCTTTTTGTTTTTTTGTAATCGCGACTTATCTTAGACACTACTTTTATTGGAAAATATTTTTAAGACTTTAAAAACTTACCTGTAAGTATCTTCTATCATAGTTTACCCGAGCGGCGAGACGTTCCAGAATTTTGTATGTAACTAAAATGGAAAGCAGTAAATATTTTCTTACCGAGGTAAAGTGTAAGGTTAATTGTTATAGTGATATGTGATGACGTCGGCGTCAGGAATGCGTGACGTCAATCGTCTATTATTGGTTGCGGCCCTTCGGTGCAGGTGAAATGGTACTTGCGGTACAACACTATTCCCATTTTTTATGGTTTTTAAACTCTGAACCTAATGTAAGTAAGAACTGACTGAGCAATTCAATATTATTATTCTTTATTAATTAGTCAATATTGTATTTTTAGTTAATATTTGTTATAATAGAAATATTCTTTATTCTCAGTGTGTTATATAAAAACAGTTTTTTTATCTCTATCGTATGTGGCCTCTGAATTGAAATGGTCGTTACTATATTTTCTAAATTATTACGTGGATTGAAGTGAATTGGTTTAAAATTCATAATTGTTAGTAAATGATAGTGTCATATCACTGGTTTCACTCTGGAAAAATATGGATGACTCGTAAAGATGAAAGCAATTTTATTTAGTAAATTTGTCGGGCATATGAAATTTAACAGATTCCATCACGAGGTGGGCGATGTTTCGGAAAGACCAAGCAACACACCTCGATTGATCTCACTTCTTATAAAGATGCTTTCTGCTATTATTATTCCAATGTAAAACAATCATTATTTGCCTGTTTTATTGTAAAAAGGTACTTATATTTAACAGTTGCATACATTATTTTTAGTTAGAAAAAAAAAATAGCCCTGATATCGTTTTAATGTTTATATCAAAATTTATATATAAATTTTCGCGCTTTATCTTTATTTAATACTGATTATGCAATTAAAACTTATTAAAATAAACTACTACTTATTAAAATAAAAACTACAAAGGGGAAATCCCCTTTGTACTTTTTAATTGCGTGTTAATAAAAGTCAGACTACGGTCACTTTGACTATAGTAATGTAACTTTTCGTTATTCTAATAAAACTTTACCCAAACTCTTCTGAAACTAATTTGCATTTAAAAAATTATAAACCTTCGTTTTTGCTCTCTGCATTCAATGCCATTATTGTAGAAATTTTATTTTTATTTTCTTCTCAATTGAGCCCAATTTTTTAACATTTGCAAATATTATTTGTACGAAAGTGCCGTTATTATCGGAATTGACCAACGGCAATTAAATAAAAAAATCACTTAGCACTGATATGAAATATTTAAAATGAAATAAAACTTGATACAAGATCAAGGACCCAGATATGTTGTGAGTTTATTAACAAGTTAATGCACAGACTATAAAAATTGTTTGTTTTTTTTTTTATTTTTCATGTCCACGAATGCAAGCTTATTTAGCCAAAAGCTTGTACGATTTCTTATTTCACATACTTACTTACATTGTGGTGTACTCGGAATGTTATTCCTCAAAATTATTTTGTTTTCCTTCTCTAGTTGTAAATAGAATGTTTTTTTTTTATTTAGGCCAGCCGTGGCGCAGGAAACGCGACTGGTTATGGGTTCGATCCCCATTCGAGGCAATGAAATATTTTACATTTTCACCTGGTAACGAGGCAAAGCGCCCAATTTTATAAACAATTCATGTTGAGTGGTAGAACTCGACGCTTTTTCTTATCAGAGCGAGGAATGTAAATAATGAATTCCCCCGAATGGGATCGAACCTACAACCGTCGCGCTTACAGTCAGACGCAGTACATGACGAATCGGATTTCATATCAAAATTACCTTTAAATATAAAATATTTCGTATGCTACACTGTAAGTGCAATAAATCGTTGAAAAGAAATATTATTCTCCATGTAAAATGCAAGGAAGAGGAAACGTTATATATACGAAAACGAGGAACGAAGCACACGTACGATGGTATTGGATGGCGGAAAAATTGTTAGCGAGATTGTTGATGCATTATGAATAGCAATGTTACTTTAAATCTGTGACCCGAACGTAAATCATATTATGTTTTATTATTCTTGTTACATTTTATATGAGGCCATCGTGGCGACCTGATGGTTATTGTAATAGATGTAGGTTCGATTCTAAGTCGGGGACTAAATTTCTCGCTCGAGACCGCTCGAGACCTCACGCGGCGTTGAGTTAACCGAAAATTGGGCGGAAACTAGAAAATGGGATGTCTTAACACTTGGTTGCCTCTGCCTACCCCGCTATGCAAGATACGGAGTGAAATTTAAAAAAAGTAATCCTTGTATTTCTAAGCTTGGCCATTTCAAATAAAGACCTCTTAAATTTCATTGAATTCTTCCCTTAATGGCTGAGCACTTTAAACAATGAACTTGAGATAAATGTAGTAATAACGGCACCTTTGTTGCTCTAAATGAAAATTCTTTAATTTGAATGTATTATAATAAGGAATTTGCATATTTTTGAGATGTATATAAAAATTGAAAATGGTTTTCAGTAAAACAAAACTATTTTTCTATATAAGTTTAGCTTCTATAAATGTATGCAAAATACTCGCTCATTACTTCGCCTAAGTTAAGTCAGCCTATTAACTGTAATAATAATAATACCCATTTTGTCTTATTTGTAAGTATTTTATATCAATATACATAATTTTACTAAAATTCCATTAACCATTTCTTATTATATAACCGTGTTATCTATGGTAATGGGCGCCAAGTATTCAGTACAACTGCCGACGTTTACGACTTCTACAAGGATATGGAATTATAACATCGTTAATATTGTCCCGAGACTATGCTATCCTCGTTTTGGTTAAGAGATGAAATGGTAGAATAATAGATGGAACTTTAGTTAATTGCATTTTGACAGCTTTTATTATCTTATTTTGAGTTCATCAGCTTTCACGCTTTATGCTGTATATAGCAGTGTAGACGTAGAGAGAGAGAATGGAATATCAGAACACTCTTCTCTAATTCTGATTTGCGGCTGAATCCTCAAAAACAATGACTTTATTGCAGCTCTTCCCTACATATCAATACATATACAGGGTGGAAGAGG
>FASU01011061.1:0-14345 GCA_001486225.1 Heliconius pardalinus sergestus | reverse complement strand
ATCGACTTGATTACCATATTATTAGTGATGACTCACTCAACTTTGTTACATTGTGAGAAGAATTAATTGTCTTTAAGATTACCATAGTCAGTTGTGGTGAGTATAATAAAATTAACGTTACTTAAATCGTGTTCCATACGTGCGTGTGGATCTATGTTATTATGTTTTTGTTTTATTTCACGAATCGATGTTTAGTATAATTATTATTATCTATTGTGGGTTTGCTGGTACCATTTTGGTAATACATTATTTAATCAATATTTACCGTAGATTCAATCAGTTGGTATTAGGAAATATCTTATACACCTATATAAAATTGTAAGGTCTGTGATATACCCAGAGCTAAACGCAGATCCCAAATCGCTAAACCGAAAACTATTAAATTTTGCAGATGCCTAGTTCTTTGCAGAGCGTAAGAGAGCAAGATGCAAACTATTCTTAATCATTGGTTTGAATTGAATAAATTATTTTTTTAAATAAAAAAAGAAGCTGTTAATTTATTTTTCGGAAACATAGGTTGCTTTTCACAAAGAGAAAATATATCTTGTGATAGATCTACAACCCAGGCAAAGTCGCGAGCAGCAAGCTAAGTAGTAATTATATAACGTATGTAGGTACAGTAAAAGTAATAAATTGCGTTTTAATAGTTATACTGGTACATAATTTATTTCTATAAAATACATTAGTTTTATAATAAGTAGGTACAACTGAGAAGTGAATTTAATACCTACCTCGTAAATAGCAATTACTTAGGTATTAGACACAATCGATTCTGGAAATTATGATATTTTCCGTCATTTATTTCGAAATAAGAAAATCTATTCATATTTATTTTTATGTGTTTAACAAAAAATATTGAATGAAATAATATTCGATTTTATTAAAATAAATCTGATAGTTATGTCACACGTCGCAACGTATTAACTTACTTGAAATTTATTGACACCTTGATGCCTGTAACGTATCGATTTCATCATTGCGCTTGTTTTTCTATTTAATAGGTACCTCCATAAGATATTCAATTATATAATAATGTATTATATAAATAGTTATAAATAAAAAATAAAAGAAAATTCTAAATATGAAAAATCTAGCTAAACTTAGACGGACTTAGTAAGCCTAAAGTTCCATCTCCATCGAGGTTTGATATTAGAGGAATGAGCAATAGATTTTAATATATTTTTACGCAGATTAACAACCTTTGGTTAATAGGTATGGGATTAAATTTATTAGTTGGTGAATTATCTCAATATACTAATAAATATATAGGTATACATATATCATTAATTAAACGATTAATCATCCGTCTATCTAAACAGAGCAGACAACATAACTTAATAAAATTTATATATATCCACGAACTGCAAAGACTGAAGATCAGTCGACGGCAACAAAATATCTTCGAAACACACAAAAAAAAAAACAAAAAAACCCCGATCCCAAGTCAACGAACGACGACAGATGTGAGTTCAAATATAACTAAGATATAGCAACTGGCAGTCACCGGCCAGACGGCCGTTGGAGGCTAATTAACAATGAAATTGGCCAGAGACAGCTAGGCGCCTTACTTCTGTGTATAGCAATAGCAACCGCAATAATAACACACCGCGAGGCTGACGCGAGGCAATTAAAAAACGTACAAACGCCCCTTTCCCACACATTAGGTGCCCGAGAACACAAGAGATACGTTCAGTAATAGAGATTCTGGCAAATGTAGGTGAAAGTTGCAGAACGGCGCGCGAGGTTATTACCGTCATTTCTAATAATTCTTGTAATAACGCCAGTAATCAGACAGAAATGCAGTCGCGCCGTTCTTCAAAACCAATTTTATTAGAGACGGTATGTCACGGACGCCAGGCACGCTCACGCTCTGTTTTGCATATCGCCAACGAAAGTGTAGCGGTAAGTAAAATCGACCTGTATTTCTAACAACTGTGCAAATACTGCAGCGATGTTAAAAAACTTTGCCATGTGCAGTATAATTTTTAGGAATAAATAACGAAATAATTACATAAAAAATTATAGGCACGACCGTGTTTTCGAGCGAGAACCACTCTTAGTTTTAAATTTTATTTCACCTGTTCAAACGTAAATAAAGCTACAAAAGAAGTGATCACTCCGAGCACACGCTGCGCCACGTATTTTCGTTAGCCTCATACAGATTTCAAGGTATTGAACAATCGTCAAGGTTAAATTCCATAGAAACTAGGAAAGACAGAGTACGTGCAGAACAATCCACTCACAATGGTGATACTTTGGCGTATTTTAAAAACTTGTCCATTGAATTATTAGCCGCTCCAGTTCCCTCGTCGCGGTCCCGATTGCCGTGCGAACGTTGCTTGCTATCTGCATAGCGAATTAACGCCTCTCTAATGTAGTCGCTGAGTGACCGTGAAGAGTCACTACAATATTAACTATAATAATCGATAGCAAACAACTCAACAGCAAACGATCATTGTCACTCGTTAACGATCGTGTCACAATTTTGGAACGAGGAAAAAGTGGAAAAAGTGAAGTCAGTCGATTTCGAATGCACCATTTGTCCAATTCACGAGAGCGTAACGGACGTCGGCGGAAGCGTTGCGCCGCTCCATTGTTGAAAATGTATTAGATAACACGAGTTGGCGAGAGCGGCGACTAGACAATGACGATTTTGCATTCAAAATTTCAAGAGTGAGAGCAATAGGCACGCAAAGTAGGAATATCATCATCAACAGCCATCTTTGTCCACTGTTGGACATAGGCCTTCCCCAAATCTCGCCACCACTCTCGATCTTCCGCTTTTCGGACCCATCTTTTTTCATTCAAAGTAGGAATATAGAATATAATAATATATTAGTGCGTGGATGCATGCAAGATCGGCGATCTGTGCTGCCCGATGTACGCTGTGATTGTTCATTTCAAAGCCATCCGTTTATTCATTGTCGATTCCTAGTTTAATATCTCGTTGTAAATGGTTTTGTATTGGCTATAAATGTGTAATAAATATATAATACATACAATAATTATATTACTTACTAAGCATTAGTATGTAGGTGAAATTGTTTGTATTTATTCAAAATGGAAAAATATTTCAATAATATTCTTATTAACATGTAAACTCAAAGCCTATTAGTATCGTAAAGTTCCTTTCAAGTTTACTGTAGCAGTAGATTGAAATCGTCATAAGTCATGTGGCAGTATGTACATACTGGTAGGCGGATATCGATAAAATCTGACGTGCGTGAGACAGATTACTTGCGATCTCTCAGTAAATATTTTTTTCACACGCTTCTATGAGTTTATATTCATGATGTTATATTTCCTGTTTAGAACTTACAAGGAAATTGTTTTAAAAAATATATTAATATTAATTTGAGGCGATCTACTTATTGGCTAGTTATGAGAACAGTCGAATTAAATGATCGTTTGTGAAGCTGTATTAAATCAAAGTAAAAATGGCAGATTCAATTTCACATGTAAAATAAATAAATTCATAAGAATATTATTATTTATTTTATTAAAAAGAACGTTCCATCAATACAAATGATAACAAAAAACCACCTTAGCCTGTCATATAAAAACAAAAACAAGCAAATCTTAAGGAATATAAGAACATTGAAATTAGATCTTTCACAGAACCAACATTTCATTGTCGACAGATCGACGGGCACGTGCACCATCTAAGCACATAAACACAATTACATGACGTCGCGCCGGCATCCTCGGAGCGATGGAAACGCCTTCAAAACCTACGCAGCACTGTCGATTACCGTCAGTGAATCACGACTCGCACTCGGTCCACCGCGGCCGACCATTAGCTTGTTACGTTCACACGACGACTACGTATTGAACCTCATACCAGCGTTGCCAGATTTTGTTCTGGGGAAAAGCGGAATATTTCAACGTTTTAAGTAAAAAAACTATATTCTTCCACTAAGAAAAATAACTAAATTAGAGTATTAAATGAAAAAGTTTGGATTACTGCATATTAGTCTACAGAGTCTATCTCTACAATTGTTGGAAGCTTACCAAAAAAATAAAGTAATTAAATAAAATTTCCCAAAGTGATTGGAATAATCTACGAAAAGCGGAACCCATGCCTATCCAGCTCGGGACATTAAATTTTTAGCACCAAGTCACAATTCGGGACGTCTAGCAACACTGGTAACAACGTATAAATCTCCAGCTAGTGTTGGTTAATTCAAGGAAGTATTCTAAGGTAATCCCGTCGACGTCAGCGCTACATTAGGGCGCGGGCTGGCGCCATAAAGCCGCTAACGAGCCACGATATCATCTAAAGTGCGGATCGCGAATGTAATAAAATTGCATCAAGCTTATTTTCGTGTCAACTCTAAACTTGAATTTATAAGCAACGCTTCATTGTTACAGATAAATATAGTAGCGTCGTGTACGATTTCTCAAATGAATTAAGTTGCTTATTATAGTTAGTTTAGTATCAAATTATACCTTATACCAAGTGAAAGATCTTTGGCGTAATCAAAAAAAGTCAGCTTCCCGCTGTATCCCGCACACAGTAGTTTAGGTAGAGGAAACTTAATTGTTAAGACACTCTTTTCCCTCTTTCCGCCGAATTCTAGAGGCATTGCTTGTTGAGTGGTAGAAGTCAACGCCACGATTTATTTCCTCGAGTGAGGATCGAAGCGGGAAGGAGCGTTTACAGTCATACTTTGAGCCCCTGCGCTACGACTAACTAACCTCCTCTCTTTGGTGTAATGATTTTAAATATTCACAATGAATCCGCATTGAATCGAATAAAACGAATCAAAAAGTTAAATATTCATCCACAGCAGCTATAAATTACAATAACCACAATGTAAAATGTGTCAAATGAAATTCGAGCGAGTTATTAAAGAGAGTTGAAATAGTTTAACAATAATGAGCCGCGCGATACAATAGATTGTGAAACATCATGAGAGTCACAATGGAGAGAGTTGCTCAAAGAGCCAGCCAGCGTTCAACATTAATAACCGTCGCCACGCTCAAGTGAACTCTCCACCTCTCTCCACTCCCGACCTAGGTCAAAACATTAAAAATATATATATAGAGTAACAAATTAAAATGAAATCCAACCTGAATAAAGGTGCCATTTTGAAAGCTGACATCGTTATTTTATCGCAAATCGTGAGAATAGCGTAGTTGGTTTGTTAGTGAAGCGAAGGCCGTACACGTCCCGTGTCCAAGTTGCATGCATCACGTTGAAACTGGGGCTGAGGGCGGCCTATTTTTAAACCGCTTTGGTTCTCGGTTAAAATGTACGTGTTTAGAAAATGTAAACAACGTGAAGACGCTACGTTTTCAAACTTTACAAAAATATCTTTTGTGTGACATGAGGATTTCAATTTTGTATTTCTTGTGGGAATATGTTTTAGAAAAACTACAATTTTTGAAACTACATTTTACCACACTAAAACAAATAAATGACACTAGGGTTTTGGATAATTTTTTTACAAGTACAGAAAAGTCATTATTAAATAAATTACAATAAGTACGTATCTACTACACAAAGGAAGCCATCTCAAACTAATCTTAATACTCATTATTCAAAAATTCTTGTTGACGTCGTGTGGTACATATTCTCTATATAAGATTACAACAGCTTAGTAACTCAATATATTTTAAGTTAAGAGGCTTTACAGAATATTTGTCAATGTTACTATATTTAGGTAGTGATATCAAAATTAAGTTATTTTAACCTACCTACTTTTTGTTTCATTTTAATTTAATTTTGAACAAAATTACAAACGTATTCTACGATTCAGATGAATTTCTAGTGACAAATACAATATTTGTTTGAATTCTTGTTTGCTACAATTTTGCTTGAAGCTATATATTGTGGCACGAAAATTACTGCATTGACAGTCAAAACCGAATAAAATTAAAATTTCCCATAAAAACTTATAAAACTTTTTAGACTAAAAACTAAACAAATCTCACAGCACCGCTTACACAGTTCCCTAGAAATCTCAGATTTATAATATGTTGCCTAGTCAGACATCAGAGCACCGATTGCCGCAATTACATGGCCGAGGCGATAATTTTGTGTCATTATTCGAGTGCTGAATATCTGTGTCGCATACGGTTCGCAGATTGTGATGGCGTTTGTGTTCAATTATGGCTTCGTCTTACTTTGTCGTTGCCGTGGCTGCTTCAATGTAATCAATTTATATATTGTAGAGGGAAATTATACTATGTTTTTTAGCTTTTCTATAGATTTTATTTCGATATATCTTAAAATATTTCACGAATTTAATTTATTGTGATATTTTAGTGATAGGTTACTCTGTAGGTATTCCATTTCAAGCCTATTTCCAAAGACAATTGTGGGAAATCTCTCTATGGGAAAATCACATTATAAAAATAAATATTTCAAAATAGAAAGAAAACATCCTTAAGCTCTACCATTATGGGTCCATCAATAAATACTGTTAGGTATATCATATTTTTATTTCTATCATCGAACACAGGTACAACGTTATATGTTAGGATTTAACATTCAGTCTTTACTTAATTTAACGGAAACTAGGTAGATCTTATACTACGATCTGCTTTCCCCATCTTACGGAAAGAAAAAGAAAGAACATCCCTTCTTTTTCTTTCGTGTTTTATCTTTATATAAAAAAAACCATGAGATAGTTAAAAAGGTGAAATAGTACACACATAAATTTCAAAATTAACATATCAATAAAAATGTTCAGACTCTTTTCTCATTACGAATCAAATTTATAACTGATATGTGTATATAAAACAAACGTCTTTATTGAACCTATAACAAGTGTTATTTGAATAGTCTCCAGTGATTTATTTAAATGCATCGACGAGACGTACGTGTATAGAAGATTAAAAAGTTGGCTGTTTTATTGCAATTTGTAGCTTTGTAAAATATATACATAAGTATATTAATAAAATAAAAATATCTTATTTGAGCATTTTTGTATGATTTATTAGTATTATCTAGAAAAAGATGCAGGAAGGAGGAGATTGAATTCCGTCATGAATGGTCAAAATATATGTATTTCTTATATTCAACACTCGTATCTATTATTAATTTAATATTATGACGCCACGATATGTCAATAAACTTTTAATGATATTTATTTTATATAATTTTTAAGAAAATATGTTCATATAAAAAATAACAATAATATTAATATTTGATAAAATATTATCAAAATGACTCGTAAAATATTGAGAAGGCCATTATTTGAGGGTAACAACTACTTAAACTATGTAAGATAAAACATAAAATTTTATATGAAAATAATTTTATTTTATATTTTGTATTTTTTTTTCAGATTCTCGAATGTACCATTGTAGGCCAGAGAGAACCCTTTTATATACTAATAAGTATTATTCTTGAGCAGTGTCTAGTGTTAAAACATCCCTTTTTGTACCTTTCGTCCAAATTAAAAAAAACCTCAACACAGCAGTATTAATATTTACATTGTCAGTAAATAACATTGATTGTATGTTGATATATTGAAATTTAACATGGCAGGATATGAGCAAATAGTTTCTTTATTATGCTGGGAATACATGTGTAGGTATTTCAAGAGGCAAAAATTCCAAATATAGTATAAATATTTAAAATATTGAAATGTACTATTCAAAATAGAATTTATTAACGATATTTAAGAATAATTATACTTATAAAAAATCTTATTATTACATAATCGTAAATTAGTCCATAATATATTACGAGAGGCTACTACTATAGCTAGTTAGTTAGTTAGTTAACTCTATAATATTACAACCCATAGAATTTATCGGTCAAGTCGTTAAGGCGATCACTATTTAAATTTATATGCCGTCCATAGAAAGAACTATCTGCATTCAAATGGACGATAAAACAAGGTTGTATAATTAATAAGGCGACGCAGGTAGTAATGAAAAGATAATTTATCTTCCAATTAATTCGATATTATAAAAATGTTCGTTTCTATGGGTAAGCAGATAGAGAATTTAGTGATGAGGCACTTCGCTCTTTATTCGAGGTCATCGTAGCATACGTGCGAATGTAATCGCGACGGTTGTGGATTCGATTACCACTCGGGAAAATGAAATATGTCATAATTTAATTTCCTCGTTTTGGTTAGAGGCAAAATGCAGCGCTAAGTTCCGTGTACAGACCTATCCTCCCAACTTAGCTGCGAGTTCAAAACATCAAAAAACAACTAGTCTTCCAACTAATTCCACACATCCATACAAACATAAACAACAAAAAGCAAGATCGAATGCAGTAAATCCGTGGGCACCTAGGCGCTAGGCGCCGGCGGTCGTCGGTCTCACTTTCACACTTTCACTGGGGCATCGCCCGCGCATCACCGCCGCCGATGTTGCAAAACTGATTATTCAACACATACGAGTACGTCACTCTGTTTGCTGTTGGAATTTTTAATATTAGGAGGAAAACATTGGTTGTGAAGAGGATTACCCTAAATTTTACATTATTTCTATATGGTCATATAATAGCAATAGTAATTTAAAATAAAGATTATTAAATATTATAATTCATGATAAAATACAAAACCGTTCTTTATTTTGATTTATAACCATTAGAATATTAATAACCCTGAACCAAATTTAATAATAAATCAACAAATTCACAAAACAATATTTTTTATCGATCCAATTAATAATAATAAGAAAAAAACAAAAAAAAAAATACGAAACCATACAACAAGTGTAATAAGTATAAAATGTGTGTTTTAAGCATGCTCTATAAGAAGGTTAATAGTATCTGTTCTACCGCATGTTGCGGTCGGGCGGCGGTCGACTCAAGGCCCGCGCCCCTTCAGCTCAGCTCGCTGTATCCACACTCGTCCATAAAAAGATAGAGGCATGAGGAAGAGATAATGCAAAGTAAACTCGTGTCGTGACATACTCTGGCTGGAGTTCATCGTACTTATATCTATATACTTGTTTACTAAAATAACGATAACTTCATAATTCGTGAATTAGGTATGTAATTATTAATTTTATCACCAACCAAAATATCTTTGTTTACAAAAAGTCGTCGTCCGATTTTAAAGTTTTTTTAGTTAGCTTCACACTGTATCCCACACATAGAAGGGTGGACAGAAGGAACCTGGGAACCTAGTGTTAAGACATTAGTTAACCTACTTACATGCAAAATTTCAACTATCTAAATCCAGTAAATTGTGCATTGTCTGTGTGTAGCTAGCTTAGTAACGGAAAAGTGAGTCATTTCCTTATGTACATAAGAAAATATTAACCAAATACAAGAAATGAAAACAAATTAAGTTTTCTAATATAAAAAATACACATTTCAATTCCAATTGTATAATTGATCGTGTTATGCGTCGCGAGCGTTTCGTTACGCTTAATCGAAAATCTACCGCCAATTTTACTTCAAACGCACTTTCGCTTTTCGATTTCAAATATAATTTGATTTTCTTCTAGTAAAGACATTGATGAAATATACGTTATGAGTATATTTATTAGAAGAAAAAATAGGGAGTTAAGCTAAAAAAATAAGTTGAGATATAGATACTCGATAAAGTTGCATTCAGAATCCTATTTAGAGAACAAACAATTTCTGAGAATACGTTGACATTTAAAGAAAACCTATTATTATACAAAGACTAATCTTCTAAATGTAATTTGGTAGAATTTAAATTAGAACTTGAAATAATACAAAAAGTAATACTTATTTATTACCATTTTTAAGCTTCACGCTGTATCCCGCACACAGCAGGGTAGGCAGAGGGAATCTAGTAGTAATCCACCTAATTGGAACCACAATCTCCAAATCAACAAAATCAATAAAAAATGCATAAAATCACATCCTCAGCAAGACGATGGCTGAAGGCCGATATTAAAGTATCCTTTGTTCAGAAATGGGACAAACCGACTTGTATTGTACCGAATACGGCATCGCGATAATCCCTTTGTAACTGGGAAACAATAACGTTGCCATTTTAGGTAGTGTAAACAGCGTCTATGAATCACCGAGCGATATTGTTTGTTTGTGCGGAGTTATTGTCGTGTTGACATCCATCCGTCCCTGATCATAATATGTTAGGATAGTTTAGTAACACGCTGCATCCCGCACACAGCACGGTAGGCAGAGGGAAACTAGTGTTAATACACTCCGTTTTTCACTTTCTGTCCATTTATGGGGAATAGTTTTTGAATATATTTTTAAAGCTTCTCGATGGTATCTAGTATTAAGACACTTTGTTTTCTTTTGCCCACTAATTTTCGAGGCATTCCGTCGAGTTGAGTGGCGGATTTCAATTTTGTATTTTTGCCAAAGCGGGAAATTGAAAACAATTGGATATAATTTGTTATCCCAAGAAGTAATCGAACCTGCAATCGTTGTGAAAGAAAACAAAACAAAACTATTTATGTAATTCATATTTTTGATTCACAAATTGAATTTAAAATACTCTTACATTCGTAAACGCAAACGAAATTTAATAAACAACCTGGTTCGTGTAATAAAAGTGTATTATATTACTTTAAATTAAAATTTAATTTTATTAGGATCAAGATTTACGATTCTCACTTCGATATAATAATAAAATTCGCATATAATATTTTTTATAGTATACAGGTTCAAATCCCGCGGCAGTTAATAAAGTCTGTAATAATTATATGAAATAACATTTTCGGTGAACGTCCTTTTAGCATCATAAATGGATATTAGGTATATTAGAAATTTTAGTATGAGTAAGTAGTCGCCCGCAACTTCTTTCGTGACTCCCTTTGTCCTGTACGTAGCCACTTTAAGCAGAGAGTATCTAGTATTAAAAGATTCCGTCTTAGTGACTTCGAGATTCTGCATATCAAGCAGCGAAACTCAACGTAACACTTGCCTACGCAAAAATGGAAATAGCTAACGGGAATGCCCGTGAATAGGAATCGAACCCAAAACCAGGCGGCTTGCAGTCAAATGCCACTCCGCCACTATTATTAATATCTTTCCCTTCCATTTCCCAATTCCCCAATCTTGGATTTATTACGTGTTGGGTCGAGTGGGATGAAAATATTAAATATTTCATTTCCTCAAGAGGTAATCAAACCCACAACCTGTCGTTTCAAAGTCACGAATTTGTACCCCTCAGCCACGACTGGTTCTACAAGATTATAAACACTTGGCGAAAATACTGTCTCTGGCTTCTTTGTTACAAAAAGCATAGTACCTTCGTCTTTTTTCGAACGTTTTAATTTAACGCAAAATCCGATACGCCAATCAATGTCTAGTGAAGAATTTCGTGGTATAAAATAATTATTTTATTATTAGAATTTTTTTGTAGACGAACAAGAAACATAATCATAAAGATGGTTGCACATAAGTATATGGGGAACGGAAAGTTCTTAATGGGAACGGTCCCGAGGTTCCTATGCGCGGAATACAGCATGAGGATAAAAAAAAGATTTTACATACATATATGTGGGGGAAATTATGTAATTATTAAAAAATAAAGCTATCTAAAATATTTATGTATGTATATCTTAGTCACTAATTTTTTCTTTCATTCATAAACTTTATACAGAAATATCATATATCGGAACTCAACGTTACATTTTGTTTAAAGTACGAGAATTGAACCCACAATCTTCGCGGGTCAGATTGGGTCTGATTACTTCGTATATCTTATTTACAACCAGCCATAAATTGTCTTGAACGAACAGGCACTATGTAAATAGTTGTATGCACATTAAAATATACTGGCGGTGATTTGTGTTTTTCCCCTTACGGAAGCGACTTGACACCTCAAGTTCTTTACTTCTTTACTTGTAGTTGTAAAATATTCAACCAGGTTTGCATGTGCGTTTGTTTGTGTAAAATATTATCATTATTTTGGGTTTTTTATTCTGAAAAATTACATCTCTCAAAGAACCTAGTGCTAAAACACTCTGTTCCTGAACTGATGAACTAAAATTCAATTTCAACCCATCCCGCAAATTCCCAAAATCGCAAAAGTGAAAATTATGTATCTAACCTACTCTATTTTAAATATATCTTTTTTGTTTGAAATTTTATATAACTATTTATTTTAAATATATGAAAGGTAGTTAGAATACTCATACGTATCTTTCATATATGCTTTTTGTCATCACATTCTTATACTGAAATGGCTTGCAATGAGTTTTGTACAAGCCATTACTGGGTACATGACGATTGCATCAGAATAACTGACTTCCTTTTTATCGATGTCCGTTGTGGCTTCGTGAGTACCCGTTAATACTCGTAGGTTGCAGTTGCAATTCATTCAGAAGTTTTATATTATAAATGTTGACAGACAGTGCGATAGTTCAAGATTCAATTCCACTGAAAGGAATCACTTAACCTAGTTAGACGATAAAACGAAAAAAATAACACAAGAAGTGCCACTTTTTATTACTTTTTCATTACAAAATACAAGAATATTCAACAATATTATACTAGCGTACAGTTTTCATAGATATTTAAATTTATCGCGGACCACATTGTGGACCGTCTTTAATGTCGTGTGAGCGTGACCTCCCATCAGACGACGTAATTTTCTTTGTTAAATCTTGGACGACGCTCAAGATTTTCAGTATTCTAAATTCTCCTTTAAAATATTTGACGACGCAAATGTAATTTAATTTAATTTTCGTCAACTATCTCTTTTAGAAACAACTATGAAAGTTAGAATTAAAAAAGAAGAAAATAATAATATTATTGTATTAATCGTACCTTTTCGAAAGTATCTGTAGATTTGATAATTTGAAAAACACGCAAAAATTGGCTTCCATTATAGAGGAATAATATATTTCCTTTCCATACATAAAATGTTTCTCTGAATGTCACAGAATGTCGTCGTCACAATGGCCTTATCATTGTCCAAATGTTTGCCAAAAGAATGATTGAAGATAAGGAAACAACGATTCTTTTGTTTGTAAAAGAAAAAGAAAACTTCTGTCGATGACAGTATAAAAAGTAAACAAAAAAGGACTTCATTTGGACAAGTTCTGGCTAATGGACTGCCTAAAAAATATATGAATGTGTGAAAGATACACGAAGGAAAAAAGGTGCTATATTATGTAATCTACATGTGCTCATAATACTACACTTGTAGAGTCTCCTAGAGTAAAAATAGAAAAAGAGGGAGAGTTTTAGTCAAGGTCTATATTTGTATGTAGTACCCCTCTAGAAATAAAGCGATTAAAAATTAAACTATTTTAAAAAATATATTTTGTATCGTCATTACAAATATCGATTTCAAAACCACACCACTTTAAAATAAAATACACAGCATTTATTATAAAAAACAACTATATATTCAAATTGAACGTTTATAAGGTTGTTGTTTCTATGATTTACATCGCAACGACAACATTGTTATTTCCTATTCCATTCAAATATCTCCTAAAGAGAGTTCTTACGTAACTCCATGTCTATACATCTTGAAGTGAAGTGCTCACGTACCACATACATATATCTAAATATATATATATATATATATGTATGTACGTAGATCAACAAAATTTTCACGTTCTCCCATCATTCACGAGACGCGACGGCAAGAAAGCAAATAACTGACAATTTTCATTCAGCGCTCGCTCCCTTTTCCCGTTCGCTCCAATAAATGTGAATTCTACGGCGTTTCTTTGATCTGAGATAATGATCGGCGTGTTACGAACGGGAAGTATCCCCCGATACGACAAATACATTACTTTTATAAACAAAACATTACGATCGATATTGTTTATGCGCAAGGTAATTTTATTGGACGTTTTTTATTTATTTTTTGTTAGAGAATGCAAACGTAGCAATGTTTTAGATAGCCTAAGTAAGTTACGTTAAGTTACTAGTAAATTTTCGATAATAATAGATAGTTTTAAAAAATATATATAATCTAAATATTTCTGTGTATGGTATAATTTTTCTAGAATCATTTCTAATCCTTGTCTTAAGTTGGGGTAAGTCTAACATATTCTGATAGCGCCGATTTCACGAATAATTATCTAATTTTTAATTTAAATTAATAATTCTTAAACCAATTATAATATAAGATATAGCGAAAAACTACTGGTAAATCTATTTATAGTAACAGTTCTACCTCCACTGACATGATGAGACACGCATCTTGTCAATTGAGAATTGGCGTGGAAATTCTGCGGCTCAGAACGTAGACGGTCCGTCCTTGATGTCTTGATGTTGACATGTTTCAAAATAAATGAGGATATTTCGTAAGCAACAAAAACTACTGGACGGACGGTTTTGTTTTTGTGGTACGGGATTTCTTCTTGGAATATCATGAATGCACGCGATGGTCGTGTATTCGATTCTGGTTAGAGGAATTTTTGTATTAAAATATTTTAGTTTTGTTGTCTGGCAAAACAATGCA
>FASU01011054.1:11466-22242 GCA_001486225.1 Heliconius pardalinus sergestus | reverse complement strand
CCGCGTCCGGATCCGCTAGTAGTATATAAAACTAATAACGCGCTACCTGCGCGGACGCTTACGCTTATCACTTGCATCATACAAAAGTAGATATGTCGGAGTCTTTTAAGAAAATTTAGATGCGCCTGGTGCAAGTTTTTTTGTAACATTCACGTGGGAGGTGAGACGTAATTGCCGAAATTCCTGATTTTTGACAATCTATAGACAGGATATGGCTATTATGATGTGCCGGAGAGCCCGCGTCAGCTTTAAATGGCATATTTTGTAAAATATGAGGCCATTTTTAATGGAGTTTGAAAGGTATGTATTTTCGAGTGTGTATTCTTTTTGAATTTTCACGAATGTTACATTATTATAAAAGTGGCTTTATTTTATTTTAATTTTTGGGTCTTATACAGCATGTGAAGAAAAACTAGTTATATGCCATTTCTTTTTCCCTTTACAGATTAATGTGTAGTTTAGCCCAACACTCAGCAATTACTCAATTTATTAGATATAGAGTATAATATAAAACAATAAAAAAATAAAAAAACTACCTATAGTAGGTAAATTTAATTCAAAAATAATACTCATATATAAAACAAACTATATACATTACATATATCTGAAACATAAATCCTTGTATGCACCCATTAAGAATTTTCCCATACACATCCCACAATACGAGAACAGCACGTCGACAATAAACATTTCAATTTATTGGCAACCTGAAGAGAAGAGTGGAGAAAGAAAATAATTTACAAATAATATTTAGAAGACATTCCGACATATTTGTATAATGGAGCGCAACAAACGAATCCAAATACACTACATAATTTAAGTTGATTGTGTATTCACTCGCGGCGTGAAGGCTCTGTGGGACCCACACGATGATAATGAAAATGGTGATGTTTTAATATTCTGTAGCGCTGTCCCTATCTTTTCTATAAAGAAGGAAAGAGAGCCCGCTATTCCGTTCAAGTCCTTCTTTTATCCCTTCGGTCTATGGCTTCATTCGTGACGGTCATCTGATTTTGATGAAGGAATTTGTATTAGCGTTGAATGAATGGAAATATTTTATAGGATTATTAGATACTTTACCACATATTATGTATATTATAATAGAGGTAGCTTCAGCCTCATTCCCAGTTTTTGTGAAGTTAATAAATTTCTTCTTTTGTGTATGATTCATGCGATTTTTATATTATTTATTACAATTTATATAAACTAAAATATTATATTCATATTATTTAATACACATAAGTAAAAATCGAAGGTTATTTATAAAAAAAGCAGCAAAAAACGATATCTTTGTGGTCCGCCCTAGTCATTAATAATACCCGCCTAAACAGCCTTCTAGCCGCAAAATGTGGTGCGTTTGTCGCCTAATTTGTTAAAATTATGTTTCATTCTTTCACATTTACCAAAATGAGTTGGCGATTATCTACTGAAGATAAATTATTGTGAATCTTTTGTTATTTCAGAAACTTTTTTAGTTTTAGACATGTCCAGCATAAAAATGTTGATTGATTTAAGAAAAGTAGAGTTAGAACATAGTTTCTTTGCATATAATGTTAATTTGAAAGGTACTTATGATCATATATTGTAAAAAATCTTTTAAGTAAAGTTTCCATATGTAAATTATACTTATTACACAAGAAATAGGCTCTTCTCATCACTTTACTACTGTTTTGATTTAGTAGAGTGAATGAAAATAATAGACTAAGTAAGATTCTGACAAAAATATTTTCAAATTACAAGGTTGAGAACCACTGACTTATTAGAATGTGGGGGGGCGAATGGTTTGTTGAATTAGAGAATACCAAATTTTTCATAGTTCATAGTATAATGCGGGAAGATGAGTTATCCCGGGCTTAATTACTTTTAGATTTGTTGGCTGAGAGCTCAATCGAGATCCAGTTATTTTCTTTTTCTAATATACTCGGACATTCGTCGGTTAGTTAAAGTTTGTAGCTTTTGTGTTAATGTAGAATTTAATGTTAGAATCATTTTTAAAATGTCTGCGCTTGTGCAAGACTTTAGTTAAATGTTGATTGATTTGCAGTCAATTCTGTCGATTTCAAAAATTGGAAAAAAAATACACTTTATGTTCGGGGTAAATAAAAACTTATTTTTTTTTATATTTCACAGTAAAACGGACAGTGTTTAATTTTAAATATTCAACAAAAATATTTCTTTTCCTATTAAAAAATAAAAGAAAATTTGCTTACCTTCTTTGTCCTCCAAAATATTTTACAACACTTACGAATATATTACCGAACACCTGCGTAACTATTCACATATTTTTTACGTCTTTGCAAATATATAAAGGTATAATTTATTGGCGGTCATTAAAAAGAGTTATGCTTATCTCGAGATAGTTTTGTTTCATTAAAACAATGAGAGATAATCCTTTGTTTGGCAAATACTGCAATTATTTTCACTTGCAATTTGCATTTCGGTTGTTCAAAGATCATTCACTTTCTTAGAAACGTTATCAGTGTATCGGACAAAAGGTGCCTGACATTTGTTCCGCTAAAAACCTGTGTAAACCTTTACCATTTTTCTATAATGTAGAATAATAAACTCTAATCCGCATACGTAAGGATTATATTCCTTTTTCTTGTAGATAAGTCCTAGCAAGTTCTTTCAAGTTAGTGTTGGTTAAAAATTGTAAAAGTAAAAGGACGATTGTAACCACTCAATAAAGTTTATGGCTCTACGGTATGTACCATAAAAAATAACTGTTACCACTGGTTTTCTTTTAAATTGAACTAAAATATGTTTGTTTTATGGAAAAATCTATTTTATTTTAATAGATAACTCTGGTTACTTATAATGAATCATTAGATTTTGTTTAGTATTGTTTTATTGCTTCTTTGTAAAATATATATAAAATAAGAGGTAATATGCAAGTATAGGCAAGTATAGAAAATGCTAAGAAAAAATACAAGCTTTTACCAATTTTAAGCTTCTATTATTTATTTACTTAAATATACATACATATGTAAATACATTTAAAGACTATTTACAGAACTTGCAATGGATGTCATTTATGTATAACTCTATTTTTATAGCGGCGTAATCAACATCCACCTATTTTATTAATATTAAACTTGACTATCATTTTCTATTTATATCCTTAATACAGAATTAAAATTTAACTTAAATTAACCAATGCAACCAAAGAAGCAACTAGAACGTCGTAACCCATTACATACGGAAAATACGTTACGTTAAAAGAAAAACTATATTTTACCATTATATAAGAAAAAAAATAAACTAGCTTCTAGTATCTCTAAGAACTGATAATGAATAAACCAAAATTGCATTCATTCAAAAGAGAACTCATCAGTGGTGTTTTACAATAGTATTTAACTAATTTTCTATTGTCTACAACGAACAAAGGTGCCGAAGTTCCCAGTTCGGTTCGGTTACCCTTTTTGGAAGTCGGCAAACAGTCTTATCTGTTCCTTTTTGTCAATGGGATATGTTTTGTGAAATAAAGTGAAAAGTTAGGTCACTACATGTTAAGATAACATTATTGTAATTTTGAGTATTGTAGCTTTGATTCTAGAAATTGTATAATAGAATATGTATATACAATAGGTGTTTAGTTTTAGTAATTAATAAAGTTTAGGTGCCTTTTTTTAAAATTTCTGCATAAAATTGCTTTGCGAGTATTGTCCGAATTTTGCCTAACTTAATGAAATAATGCGTTCCATGTATTTATGCATCAATTATGTAAATTCCATAGACAGATGTAAAACATATTAATTCTTATTATATTCATAAATTGAAATTTGAACCTACACTTGTCGCGTTTGATTACAATATAGCAACTGTGTTGTAGTAGCAGTTAAAGTTTAAACTTGCTATTAAGGAATCAGTTGAAGCTATTAGAAATTCCACCGTTTACATTGTAGGAGCTTCAGGAAATATATCATAAACTTTAGGTTCACAAATAGGCAGGGTACCAATAAAATTAGTGTACGTGTTAACAACTTCACGAAGATATAACAAAAACAAGGTGTCTTTTAGCATTTCAAATATTTATCATAAAGGATAAGATTTGTTCAAATATTGAAGTTATTTTTCTACCTTTATTTGTACCTTACTCGTACTATTTAACATTGAAATATAATTAAACAATTATATACTACATAATTTTCGTCCGTCCGTCCGTCATCTTGTTACTGTGAACTTTTTTAACTCTTAGGTTATAAATTTAAAATATTATTTAAGGTTTTAGAAAAGGTCATAATTTAATTTAAATTTTATTTTATTTATTAGTGTAATATAAATAGTAAATAGATGAACATTATATCAAAAATCTTCACATCCAATTTTTGTCCTTCGAAGTTGAATTTCCAGAAATTCTTTCCTTGTCCAAAGCTTTTCGCACGAATCAAGAATTTAAGGTATTTCTTTCTTTTATTAGTCAATGTCATTTCCGTTTTACGTACTAAATATCATTCGTTTTATATAAACCTGTATAAAAATCACTTCTATTATTTCTAAATATTTTAAATAATTCATAGTAAAATAATATATCTAATATTTGTATACCTATCTATCCTATCTAATTACCAATTAAATCTATGTCATTTAAATATTTTTTTATATTTTCTTTACTCTGTTGTATGAAATACTGATTCATAATGACGACAAAGACTGGCGCCCGCGCCGCGGCCGGCTCCCACAGAAACATTTCGATACATTTCATCAATGGCGGTCCGTCGTTTTTCTTTTTTTATCGAATATCAAAAGTTTCACACGCTCGGCTCGAGACGTCTTGTATTGAAGCATTAGTTAAACTCACCTTCTAATCGATTAGTACTGTTTTGTCGATTGATATTTTTGATAATTTGTAGATATGATTTTATTTACTTTTAGATATAGCTGTACCTATTTCAATTTACCTAACAAGTCATTGGAGTACCAGCGAATTTTTTCAGTAAATAATATTTAATGTTTTTACTTAGGCAGAAGAAACCTAGTGTTAAGACATTCTGCTGCTCATTTTTCGTCAAATTTTCGAGATATGTTAAGCAATAAATGGCGGATAACTTAATGCAAGATTTTGTTTATCAGAACAGAGAAATGAAATTAAGTCAAATAGAATGATTTCATAAAATATTTAACGTTTTCATTTCATCGCTATAGAGTCAAGGAAAGCGCGGCGTTGAATTCCGCCATTCAACTTAAAATGTCTCCAGAAAAAAGCCTTGGCGGAAAGTGAAGAATGGAAGTTTCTAAATGGATGGAATTTTTCAATATAAAATCAATTGACGCGGTATTGAAAATAAACTATAAAACTTATAAAATCATATAACAAATTTATTTTATAAAAAACAACAATACGAAACACAATTTTTAAACAAAAAATATTAAAGGAACTTCATGAAATATTATAAGAATAAAACGACTCACCAATTTTGCGGTTAGTGTTAAAATCGAAGCCTACCAAATTCAGATTTAGGTGAGATAAAATGAAAAACGTATGTAAATTCAAAGTTTACGAGCCTTCCTTAATGAATATCTGTGATCGGAAATACCGCAAACAGGCTATTCTGTGGTCAGCTTACTTTGTATGTGGATAGACATAGTTTATCAAAAGATATAGACATTTTTTTAATTAAGTCAATTTTGAGCCATTAGGCATGTAAGTAAGTTTTATAGACCTGATAATATTAAAAATATGTTTTTTTTAATTGGAAGTAATATGACTTGGGTGGGCTATACAAAAGGATAACTGATTTAGCTAAGGATAAAAGGTAATTTGTTATAATGATTGTAATATTGCTGAATATAAGAGATAGAGATTTGTCACCCTATCTTCGATGTACCTACTGCTTATTTATTTACACGAAATAAATCATTGATGATTCTTATTCTTCTAATATTTATATAAATTTAATTACTTTGACGACCTGATATAGATATTTGGACATAAAGTGCCGAACGGCGACTATGTGGACAAAATGACCTCTCCTCATAAAGCTCCCGCTAAAACCTAAAAAAAATATTAAAATGTTGATTATATTCTTCTCTAACACTAATGAATGAGGACGGCTGCACCTCTAAGCGACCTTGACTCCATCTCTATGATTAACTAAGATTGATATCCGTCTGCTTGACGGATTGTTGCTTAAGTAATATAAAACTGGTTATCGCCATTAGCTAGATCAGACATGAGTTTTGGTTACGATTCCCGCTACCTTAAATAATCTTTATTGCCACAGATAATTTTATTTATACTTTTAATTGGTAAGAATTTTTATTTCGTTTCGTAATGTGTAACTATGTGAGAAAATATTTTTTGATATTGTCATCTATCTAAATACCTCAAACTCTGCAACCATCATATTTTCATCTCTTCTGGTAATAAGACAAAGAGCGGCGTTAAGTTCCGCCACTCAATACGCAATACCTCAAAAACTCGACGGAAAGTGGGGGACGAAGTGCCTGCTGCTCATATGCGATAAAGCTAGAAAAAAACATTCCATCTATAGGCGCCTCCTGACTTTTACATCTAAAGCTATAATACACCTAAATAGAGCTAATAGCCTTTTCAGTGAATTTTAACACCTTTTTCTATGATTTATAAAAATATAAGCAAAGCTGCAAATCAAAGGTAGTATATAATTTCATATTAAATTAATTCGTCCTCTTGTGTGGGCAGGAAGCCGTTGTAAACCTTCCCAATGCATATGTCATAATTCTGAAAGAGTTTCGACGTGTTACCTAAAAACTACCTACGTCCGACCAAATTACTGACAATTCCATTTTTTATATTTATATTTTTTTGTTCTTTATGAAGTTAATTTATGCTCCATGCAATATGCTGATTGAATTATCTTAATGTTAGACAGTAATCCTTTAAAACGATTTTGAACGATGCTTAAGTTTCACGCGGTTTTTTTAGAGGCCTCGTAGTGCAGGGATAAAAGCGAGCGACTGTGGAGGAAATGAAAAATTTAATATTTTCATTTTTGAGTTTGACATGTAAAATGGCAAATCCCATTTTTTTCTGTTTCTCCAAGAATATCGTGAACCTACACGCTAGATGTCAATCATTCAATAACGAATTAATGACAAGTTGCCAGGAAATTACCATCTGCTCTCATAGACGACAATTATTATTATAATTAAGGTTTAGCTTACATTAGATTAATTTAAAATACGTAAATATTTACTTACGTGTTGTCACATGTAAATATTATGACATCCATAAGTGCTGCATCTATAAACTATTCATATTATATAGTTTAAAATTTATTGTTGACTTAAAGAATAACAAGTATTTATCATTCAATAAATGTGTCAAATATAAAAAGAGAAATGACTGTTTTACTATATAGATATATATATAATTTACTTGACGCCGTCATGGCGCAGGCGCACAAGCGTGTGTCTGGAGACGGTTAAGGATTCGATGACCACTCATACATCACCATAATCACACATAATATCCCCTATATTATAATATTTCATTATTTAATATTTTCAGTTCTTCGCTTTGGTAACGAGGCAAAGTGATGGAAAGTTTATTTCTGCCACTCAAGAGGAATTCGGCGGTAGATGGGGAACGGGACTTAATAGAAAATGCAGTGTCTTAACACTACATTTCCAGGTTCCTTTTGACTATACTGCTTTGTGTGGGAAACAGTGTGAAGCTAAAAACAATGGTTTACTAAGACTTATGAGGCCATCATAGTGCCGTGGATTATCATCAGTTTTTACACACATTGGTTGTGGCTTCAATCCCCTTTCGAGAGACGCAATTATTTTAATTTTCCATTCTCGCGCGTTTTGCCAAGCAGAATTTCATATTCAGGTATAAAGCGTAGAACGTAGTGTCTCAACACCACATCTCTTCATCTACCAAGCTTTAAGCAGGATATAGCATAAATCTGAAAAAAAACCCCTACCATTTCTACAGAAAAGACAGAAACTTGTTAATTCTAACACATCAACAGTTATTAAAACTGGTGAAATCGATCCATTTTTTACATTTCATTTTTTGCTGCCCCAATGACTAAGCCGTGATATTAAAACGCTATTAGTACAGATGGAGGTAAGATATATCATTTTAGGGCGGTGATTTTATCGTTCCTAAATGCGGACAAGAATTTCGATGTCTCAATTTTTTTGTGGTTCTTTCGCGATCGAAAACAATGTTCAGACTGCCATTAACAGGTCGGGCTGGAGGTACAGAGTAAGAATTGCCAGAGGTTTTTTTTATATTTTAATAATTTTTTTTTCAGGTACGCGATGGTTGTGGGTTCGATTCCACTTAGAGGAATGAATTATTTTCTCTGGTAGGAAGGCAAAGCATGTCGTCGAGTTCTGCCACTCAATTCCCGTTCCCACTGCTTCCTCAGCTAATGCGTAATATGGAGGATACAACTTTAATTTAAAGATATTGTTTTCATTGTTACCTACGCTAATTTTGGTTTAATTACGGATGAAAAAAAATGTAGTTGTCATAGATATTTAATTTCTATCCTCTATCTAAAAGGATTTCGAAAATATCAACAATAACATTAAACAAAGAGCATTTTTTAGCCCACTTCAAACTAAGAAAGCAGAGGGAACCTGGGAACCTCGTGTGGATCCTAGGTTTCCTCTGTGTACATTGGAAGGCGGAGAGAAGTGTTAACACATTCCGTTCCCATTAACTCTGTTCCCTACTTTCCACCAAATTCGGGTGGTATCGCGTGTTGACTGGCGGAATTCAACATTGCGCTTTGTCTCATTACCAGATCGAGGAAATGAAGTGTATAAGCACGAGTGGGAATCGAACCCACAACCTGTTACTTGGTACATAACCCGTCACCTACAACCTGACACACGCTTGCATTCTAATTTTATTGTATAATTTTTTGTTATTCTCAATCTACTCTGTATCATAAGCGTAGTATTAATGCGAAATGAATTCGGTCGAGTCGTCCGATGATTGTTTATATTCTAATCGTTGCGGACGTCAGAATAGACCTCCCTGGCCTCGGACCTGGCACTTGGTAGGTGGTAATGATTGTGGTTGCCTCGTGAACTCGTAATATCTTAATAAATAACTGAGATGTGATATTACAGATAATAAAAGGATATTTATGATTAACATAATCTGGACGTTTTTAGTTGCTTAAATTTTCTCTTTGTGTATCTTGACAGACAAAAAATGTACATGGAATGAAATTAAAAAAAGTGTTTAATTAGATAGAAAAAATATCATAATTCTAAATTAGCTTCACGCTGTATCTCGCATATAGCAAGGTCGGCAGAGGGAACCCAGTGTTAAGACACTCAGTTCCCCACTTTCCGCCAAATTCTGCAAGCATTACGTGTTGAGATGGTAATATAAATTTAATTAAATATTATATTCCTCGAACCCGCAACTCGTCGATTTTATAGACACACTTTGTGCCCCTGCGCCACTCTCTCCCTTTTAGATTCCTTTGCTACTGTAGTTTTATACAATACAAACCTTTAAATAATGAAAACCTCTCTTTTTCCTGTAAACTCAACCTATAGTTCACCATGCACTAACATAAAAATAAATTACATAATTATTAACCCTCTTCTCCCAATATAACAATAACTATTAAGAAATCTTAACATTGTAAGCAAATATATAAATCAGCCTACCGAAAGCTTTATTTGGCCATTCCAAGGCCCGGTATTGTAAAGCGGCGATGCATGAAATAACTAAGGGATTAACTGACGATGACATCGTATATTTTCATTACCGATGCCGACTACATACATATTTATATACTACTAGACACTCGAGCGTGGCTTTGCTCACTTAAACTTGTTTTTATATCATAGCCAAAAGATAATTTTAAAAATATATATACATTTTTATTAAGAAACATCCTATATTCTTTCTAATATATCTAAGAATAAGTGTTAAAGTTTCATCATAATGGGGTGAGGAGGTTTGGCGTGATAGTGTAACAAACAAATTTACATTCGCACTTATAATGTTAATATGATTATTGAATTGGGGCATATGAGATTTTGTAATGGCTGTATTTATTAATGACAGTTGTGAGCTTATTAAACTTTTGTTTTTAAAATTTATTCGTTGACCTCCTTAAGTGATTAACTCATGTATGAAATGTAAGTATAATAAGTTTGATTTAAATTCGTGTTATTCTTGTATGTTTTAAATATATGTAAATATAATATCTCTGCAAGATAAAGCTCACTTTATTTTATTAAAAACCAAAACTTTCACTCGTTTTACAGGTAAAATTAAATATGTACTTCAATTTTCAATCTCTACTAAATTTTGGAAGCAGAACTCAACGCCGGGCTTTGCCTCATTACCGGAGTGAGAAAATGAACTAATTAAATATTTTATTTCCCTGAGTAGGAATTGAATCCATAACCAGTCGCATTTACACACGTTCGTGCTCTTTCACCACGACTAGACCAAATAAAATATATTTAGTAAAATTATCCTCTTAATAAACTTATATACACTTCATAGATCATATACAAAAAAAAGAACCAGAAACCACCGAGATAGTGATTATAACTAAACTGCCATGTCATAGAGACATCATCAGTAAGGAGTGATGAATTTAGCGTTGGCCACTAGAAGCTACTCACAAAACTAGGGGTTCTAGTTTTTTCAACTCAACCGCGTTGGGGGGGCGACCACACGGCGTCAATAGCACCGCACTATTAGTAAACATAATAAAACCTTAATATTTACGTTCACTTTGAACAATAAAGACACAATAAGTACAGTAAAAATGCTATCCGCTTTTCCGGTTCAAATCT
>FASU01011014.1:8671-22687 GCA_001486225.1 Heliconius pardalinus sergestus | reverse complement strand
ATTGACACGAAGAAGAAGAATTGTAATAATTTCATAAATATATTTAATAAATATTCGTATAGTTCAAGCGGTCGTAGTCGCGTTTGGGTCCACTAGTATTAAATATAATAAGTGTAGATTCGAGGTTCACTCGCAAAAAATAAGTAAATCTAAACTAATATAATAAAGTTGAAAAGTTTGTTTGCCTGAACGCGCTGATCTCAGGAACTACTTACTAGCCCGAACTAGAAAAATCTATTTGTGTTAGATATTCCCTATAAAGAGAAAGGTTATATTAAATCACGTTAATCGTTTCGATGCAACCCTTGATGTTTGTGGTCCGAGTTACCTTGGTCCTTAAAATGTGTCATGTGTCATACCCAATTCTTAGCTATTTCCATATGACTATGGACGCTAAGCTGCCGGTAAAAGTAAGTTTACAATATACTAGTCTTCCACTCGTGGCTTCGTCCACGTGGACTATACTAATATGACTAAGTTATAATTTTTCTTTGACAGGCAAGTTTTTAATTTCATCATATTAACAATGTTTGATGAATATAATATGCATGTATTATATATGTAGACTTTACTCTGAATCCACTCTATTGATTAGAAACCAAAAGGACCCTGGAAACCTAGTGTCTGAAATACTCCAATTCCATTAGGACACTTCGGTTCCCCACTTTCCAACGAATTCTGGAGGCATTCTGTGTTGAGTAATGGAACTCAAAGTCGCATTTTGCATCGTTACAAGAACAAAGAAATGAAAATATTCAATATTTTTGTCCCCCAAGTGAGAATCGAACCCACAACTGTTGCTTTTATAGTCGGACTCTTGTACCCCTGGCCTCAAAAAATGTAAATGCTGTATTTAAATGAAAAGTCAATAGAAGCTATAACGGGAGAATCCATATATATTTATTTGACACATATTCGTAGGTACGGTAAATATTATGACTGTCATAATAACTTTTATCGCGGCCAAAGAGCTTTTGGTTGAAAAAACAATCAATTTGAATTGGTCCATATCGTATATATGATATTTGAAAAATTGAAATATTTATTTATCATAATTTAATCAAGGAAATTCTAGTACTAAGTAGATCTACCAGGTCCTCATATTCTGTCGTGAACAGTGGACTTGAACGCCGCATGTTTTCTTCACGTTAATTTTGAAATAAAAATATTTAAGGCAGTCTTGGCATAGCAGCAAACTCTGTATATAACAGCATCTGACTGTAAAGGCGACGATTGCGGGTTCGATTTACACTTTGAATTATTTTCATTTTCTCGCTCCGATAAGACAAAGCATGACGTTGAGTTCTGCCACTCAACATACAATGTCTCACAGATTAAACAAATAAAGCTAAAACTAAAATAACACATAAAGAATAATAACGAACATATTTTCTAATACTGTAGATGAATGTATACAACAAGATGGCTTTGGCAGTAGGTTTCTTAAGAAATATGCTTACGTTCAACAAGGCTGGATAGGTACTGAGAAATTGAGAACTTAGTGCCCGTTTTAATTTTTCACACAAAATTTGTTTAATTGTATGATAAAAATACTTTCTACTTACTTATAATACTGTATTATGTTACTTCTAATAATTGGTTAGCATATATTTAACTAAACCAATTTACGAAGAATAAATGACCGAAAAAAATTCAACAGGCAAATCCACTAATTAAAGTTAGTCTAAATACAAAAATATAAACAAAGTATTCCCGTGAGATTGGCACGAGCTGGCTTATTGATACAAATACTCTTCAATGTATCGACATCTTCTTGGTTTATTGCATACTCTCGAGTCGATCAAACGTCCGTATGCTACTTGAAATGTATTATTTATTTCAAATAAATAACTGCGATAACGTTTGATTTCTGTTTTTTTCATTGAGTATTATGGCTAATAACTTTTATATTTTTGTTTCACGCTTTATCCCGTGTGTTGTATCTATCCCGCATATAGCTGGGAAGGCAGAAAAACTCAGTGTGAAAACTCTCCATTCTCTACTCTGCACCTGCATTTGAGATATTGTGTTTTCAGTGGCGTAACTCAAAGTCGCCAGGAAATGAATATAATTTATTACCTTTGAGTGGGAATCGACCCCACAACACTTTTACAGTCTGATATAGCATCTAGCAGTTGGCGTCAAATTTAATAAGATTCTATTTAGCTAATAAAACATACATTTACGGCGTTGAGAACCGCCAAATTAAAGCTTTTATACGTAAATAGTTATCCACATTCCATTTTTAACCTACATAATAGACACTGTAACTGCACTACGGTGGTATCATTAAATTACATATACATATTTACGAAATATAATATTATGTATATTACTATCTTGGCAACAACACAGAAAAGACGCAGCGGACGCAGCGATGCTGGCCACAGTGTAAATTTCTTTTAACACAGCCAAGGGAATATAATGTCGGCTTATTAGCATTCAGGGGAGCTTTTTACGAATTCTGGCATAAATTTGTAGTTCTACAAACACAAATACAATATATTAAATTTATTTACATTTCATACTTAAATGTAGCTTGAAAAATGTTTTTTAGTAAAAAATAAAATATAGTAATAGTTGTGGGTTCAATTCGGGAGGTGTTGTAATAATTATCTTATTTATAATATATTCATTTGTGGTTAAAAAGGTAAAAAAAAAACAAATATGTAGCATGAGCATAAGTGTGTGACTCTAAACACCACTGGTGGTGGGTTCGATCCTAACTTGAGAAAATTAAATATTTACTTAAAATGTATATTTTCAATTCTTCGCTCTGGTGTCGAGGCAAAGTACAGGGTAGAGATCCGCTTTGCGAGGTGAGTAACGGAGTGTCTTAACACTAGGTTCCTTTTGCCTACAATGCTGTGTGCGGGATACTACATTCAATTGCAGTGAGTTTTTTATATAATTAATTGTTACGTACCCGTATTTCTTTTTATATAAAAAAATATATGTTTTATAAATTTAAGCAACACATTTCCATTCAACACTGTAAATGAAGTCTAAATTATCAAAAAGTCCGTTAGAGGGCGACACGGAAACTCGCGCTCAGTCGTAGCTCTACGCCCGTAACGCTACGTAGTCCGCTACGAGAATACTTTAAATTATACGATAGTTGCGCGAAGTGAAAGTGATTATGAAGTGTTAAACAAAGTGTTCTAAGTGTTTGTGATTTGGGTGACTCTAGGAGATTACTGTAAGTATTATATTATGGATTTAATTTATAGTTTTGGTTTTAATACTTTTTTAGAGATATTTGTTTGAGAAAACTTTTTAGTTAGATAGTAATTAGTTATTAATTTGTTATAAATAACAATTTAATAATAATATATTGTTAAAAAATCATGTTTTCATTTATTATGAAATTTATAAAAATATTTAAAAATAAATAGGGAATTATTGAAGTTAAATAATTGTGAACAATATGTTAAAATAAGAGTTTCGAAGCAATTTAAAAGGTGATTTTAACTTAATATTTTTAAGAGTTTTTACTTCTAGTATAATAAATAATTATTACTATTTTTAAATATGTACATATTAATGACGTCATATTCTAAATTATTATATATTTTACAAAACGTAACGTTACTCAACTTAACTTATATTATACAGAAAATAAAATAAAAATATTAACAATTAAAATTTTACATGTTTTTATAATTAAAATTTTATTTTATTTGCACACGTCAAATATATAAGTATTTTGTATGGATAAGACAGTGAATTTATATCTCACAATATAGTAATTACATCCAGAAGCTAAACTAGATTTGAATTCATTTATACTAAATAGAAAATGAAGGAGACATTTACGCCTTTACAGTATCATTTATATGACGACGACGAAATTTAATTATGCCAGTCTGTTAATTATAATTGCAAAGTTATATGGTTATAAAAACACGTCTTTACCAAGTATTTTTTTTAAATTTACTTAAGTGGTTTACTAGTAACCTCTTCAGAGTTCCACTATTCAGATTCTGGTAATGTCACCTAAGTTACGTATCTTCCTTTACAAGAGCTGGATCTCAAGTGGGTGCAGCTCAGTTTCTAAGATTTTATCCGTCGATTTAGTAAAAGCTTGTTAAAAATATAATTTAATGATTACATCAAGACGTCACTCTGTCCTTAATTTTTTGTTCACTAAAAGACACTACGTGCCTAGTTGGTGACTGTCGTACCAGATCTCAGTCTGTAATTTGTATAATTTAAATAGCCCCAGTTCACGTTCGAGCAAAAAAATATATTAAAAACAAAAATTACACGTCAGGGTAGGCAGAGGGAACTTAGTGTTAAGAAACTCCGTTCTTCCCACCTTCCGCTAAATTCTGGAGACATTGTGTGTTAAGTGGAACTCAACACCACGCTATGCCTCGACACCAGGACGAGGAAATGGAAATATGAACTCAAATAATTTTCTTGAATGAGGATCGAACCCACAACCAGTCGCGTTTACAGTTACACTTTGTGCCTTTGCGCTACGACTGGACTCAAATTTTACTGACTGACCAAAATGACAAAGTTAGTGTTAAAACATCTTATTGAACAAGAGGAAATATGACAATTTATACGACTTTTATATTTTTCTTTTGAATAATATAAAATATTCGACAATTAATAGAATCATGTTCAAATAAGTACATGTAACTCGAACATTTCTATGGTATAATTCAAACATCGCCGCCAGCCTTTTGTATGGACGTCAATCAGAGATGTTTGTTTTAATACACAAAGGACTGGGCTATTTTCCTAAGCAACAAAGAAAATTTAATTATTTATTGATAGTGTTGCCATACTATTACTATAATAAAGCTAAGCTATACGCTTGTAAGTAGGTAAAGAGAAGTGCCAAGACACTCCTTTCTCTGTTTTCGATCTAATTTATGCTAATACTAATATTATTAAGCTAAAGACATTTAATTATTTTAACGTAAATATTGAGTTATCATATACCAGTCGTATAATGTTATGGCGTTAATATTAATTACTATAGACTTTATTAAAATATTCAAATCGTCCTCTACTCTATAATGATAGAGTAAGCAAATAAAGGTGCTATTAAATATTTCAGACGTTTTACTAATTGGATTGGAATACATAAGTAAATAAGTAAACATATTAAAATTATATATTTCTTTGAAATAGTGTTTATTTTGTATTAAGGTTTTATAAAGAGAGCTCCATATTTTAGTTGGTTTTTCTTGGTATTTCTTTTTAGTACTTGAATTTACTTTTAGTTTCAAGTTATTTGCTTTGATGAATAAATGAGGTTTTTTGTTAAATTTGAAACGCGTAAATTGAAAATCATAATTATTTATTTATATTTTTGTACATGTATTTTTCACATTCAGCGTTCGGACAACGGAATATCTTGACACTAGGTTCTCTTTGCTTACTCTGTTTTTGCACATAGCAGGGTAGGTAGAGGATAATTAGGAACCTAATGTTAAGATCTTCCGTTCCCTATTTAAACACTTCCGTTGCCCACTTGCCACCGATTAATTATTTAGACATTGCGTTTTGAGTGGTGGAACTTAACACCGCGCTTTACCTGCCTACCAGAGCAAAGGAATAGAATAATAAATATTTTATATCGAGTGAGAATCGAAACCACCACTGTCACGTTTACAGTCGCACGATTGCGAAAATTACCTTTTATTATTGTACAATTACGTGATATTAATATCCAATTAATTTAAAAATGAAATAAGAAAACTTACCAATTACGAAAAACAATAGAACTCAATAGCCCAGCGTTTTCAAAAGTTTCCAAATGGAAAAAGTCTCACTCGTTCTGCCACTAATAGATCACCCATCCAAGTGTACTCCACTCGTGTCGTAGCTTGACTCCAGTGAATGGCTCGTTATGTGAACTTGTTAAATCAGACAGTAGTTTAAACTTCTTTGTTTGCCAAAACACTAGAAAATTTTGTATAATGTGAGGGGGAATTTGTAAATTGTTCTAGTATTTCGTATAGAGCTCTTGAGAAATAAAAAGATAGAATAGAATATATTTTATTCTGTTTTTATTTAATAAAAATACAGATAGTACGGAAAAGAATATAAGTAAATAATTTGATGCTTTAAGCTACCTTTAAAAAAACAAATAAAAGATAATAATAAAGGGAATCGAAATAATAATAGCACCTAATGTTAGTCAGTCCGTCCGTACCAGCCGAAGTTTTGAGACTTTGCATATTGGGTGGCGAAACTCAACGGCGCGTTTAGTCTTACCACGAAACCAACCAGACCGAAGATATGAAAATATTTCATAATTCAATTTCCCGAGTGTAGTAAAATGTAGAATCTTATATTTAGGCAATGATAAAAATATAATAATTTTAAATTATTATTATTAATTTTGTTTTGATTCATGCCAATAGCAAGGTGGCAGAGAGTGGTGGATATCAACGCCGCTCTTTGTAAAGAAAAGAAAATTGCTCATATCCGCGAGTGGGAATCGAAGAAGCTGTGCCGATGCGCTGACCGATGACGTATTCTTGCTATAATAATATTACTGTAATTATATTAAAATATGTAAAAAAATATATAATTTATAACAGAATATAGTATTTTATCCAACATAAGTTGTGTTTATGAAGAAACGTTAAAAAATAAACATATATTTTTCTTTGTTATACTAGGGTAAAGTTTTTCAAATATATATTTTTCTTATATGCCCTACTTTGTAAGGAATGAATGAACCCGAGGGTGTTTTGAATACACTATGCACATTGCTCGTATACCTTTCCTGTCTTCACATATTTACCCCAATTTGCAGGTAAGATTGTTAGGATTTAGTAAAATATGACCTAATTCTCCACATTTTAATGACGGAGAAATTACAATGTAATCTATTAATAAGCTGTCATGGCGCAGCTATATAGCGTCCGAATGTAAATACGTCTAGTTTGTTTTATGCCTATTTTTTATGGAAAAAGACAAGGGAAACGAGTGTAGGTATGGGTCCCCTTTATTAATCATTATTTTTACTAATATAAAATCTGAAATGTTTATAAATTCGAATCACTTTAATTTTCATAACTGCCCTTAATATATTAGTTAAAAAAACATATCGAATTGATAACCTCCTATTTCAACAAGTTGGTTAAAAATATAAGAGACAGTGTACTAAATCTATGAATAAAACTATGAAGCCACAGTCGATAAGTACTTAAATTTTACTGAAAATCGAACTGGTGATAATCGTAAAAGCGCTCACTACCATTGAAGCTGAAATTTGAACAATAATGGAAACTCGGACGCTTATTTGAATTCATTTGTGAGTATTTATCTGCCAGCTAGATACGTAGTGGGGCAGTTCTGGCGGACATTTGCAACTTATCATAAGCTGTTATATCTAAGTTCTGAATGGACGTTGCTTGGATATTTAGCTCTCTCGCGATTTAATCTAAAGTACTGTTTTACGTAAGATTCGTGTATTTGATGCAAAATTTAGCTAGAAATTAAATGAATTCAATTTTTTTTCTTATTTTGGGGGAACTAGCTGCTACTATAATTTACTATTTAGGGTATCGTACCTCAAAACGAAAACACCGAACGCTTATAGAATCCTATAGAAGTTCCGTTTTTTCTTATTGGCGTCCAGATCCCTGAAAAGTGTAACAGATCGCTGTTTTTACGTGGAAGATATATAAGAATATCTATTAAACAAAATATCAATCCAATAGAATCTAAAATAGTAAACTTTGAAATTTTTTGTACGTTTGTAATTATAAATGTAGTTTTCGTATTGTATTTGGTTATAAAATGACTATTTTTTTAAAATTATATTTAAATTTTCAATGTATCGATAGTTAATTATGTTTCAAATAATAATCTTATTAGGAACAAAACAGAAAAAAAGTTTGTGCAGTTTAAGCGGGCGAAGCGGCAAACGGGTAATCAATAAATTTAAATAAAATTTCTGTTGCTGCAGAAAACAAATGATACGGGCGCTTGAAAAATACGAGTGCACATAGACATTTTGTTTGTGTCATAAAATAGCTGTTTTAACATTTAAATAAAATTTATTTATACCCCGTATATCTACAATACGCTTACACAGTGCAATTTTTTATTCGAATCTAAAAAAAAAGAAAAATGCACATGTGGCGCGATTCGTATAAACGAATACATTTAGAGAGATCAAATAGAGTAAGAGGAAAATGGCTGACCAAAATCGTAGAGCACTTGTTAGTTTCTTCACGCGGTGCTAGTGGGTTCCATTTGCAAGTAGTAAAATAGACTTTTTATAATTTTGTTTTTCGTGATTTAGTTAGACAAAATCGAAGTACTTAAGTTTAACTTTAACTTGTACTTAACAACTAAGATTATCAAAGATTGTGTCATGCACAAAAAGCGGGTTATGCACGATTATAAAAAAATATAATTTCCACTTGTTATTTGACTGTAGTGATTGATTTCCTTTCTACATAGGTTCTTTTTTACCGATATTTAAGTAGTGTTTAATGGAGCGTATATAATTCGAGAAAATATGTTGCCTTTATCCTATTTGTTTTAGTTTGTTTTTTTAGCTCCACGCATGTGCCACTCACACAAGACACTCTATTCCCCACTTTCCGCTGAATTTTCGAGGCATTGAGTGGCGGAACACAACGCCAGATTTTGCTTTGTGCGAAGAAATGAAAATATTGAAAAACAATAATTCAGCTCCTCAAGTGGGAATTGAATCCACAACCGTCGCGTTTACACTCGGCGCCACTGCGCCACGACGGCGTCACTGCCCACGACGGCCTTTAAAATAAGATAAAAAAACAAATATTTTTTTATAAAATACTAATAAATATATTACTTTTTGTGCCAGGTTCCAATGTATTATATGTATGAGAAATAAATAAAATTATCTAAAGCGTAAAATTCGAATTTGCTACTATCACAGTTAAAAATATACCTTCAAACAATTGAAACACGTTAATTATCACACAATCAACCAAATACTTAAGTATAACAACGACGCCTGTAACAATTTCGCGGTAAATTTATTCAAGAGAGAGAGTCCAAGAACTTTAAATTGGGATAAGAAATGTCTCTCAACTTAATCGATGGCCTTAGAGTGAGTATTGTTAGAAGATCCATCAGGGTCTTTCGTTATTGGTTTATCTAAAACTTTTCATTGAATCTCTTAAATGGATTAAGTTTTTAGCTGTTTAGCATTATTTCAGTTTTTTTTAGCTTCACGCTATATCCCGCACATAGCAGGGTAAGTAGAAGGAACCTGGTGTTAAGACACTCCGTTCAGCATTTTCCACCGAAATCTAGAGGCATTAGCCAGAGCAGAGACATTGACCAGAGAGAAGAAATGGAAATATACATTTATATGCTGTGCACCACGACTGGCCTCTAAATTTCAATATTTATAATACAAAATAAAAAAAATATATATCAGATACGAGCACAAAAAATCAGCAGATGCAATTTCTACATCGTTATTCTTAGATAATGACAACGGCGGTTCGATCAATGATAACTGTGATCTAACTTTTGAACTTTTGGTATAATGAAAGTAAAATGTAAAAGTTCCCGCGCGATCTAAAAAAAGGGAGCTTTTTATACGGGCGAAGGGAGATTTAAAAGAATTAGTGAGTTACACTCTGTTTATTAAGCAAGTTCGTAGGTTACTAAGTTCTGAAGCTTAACTTAGGCCATTTCATGGTGGGAGAGCAAAGTTGAAAATCACTTTTGCGTATGAAATATTAGATTTGTAATTCTTACAAAGTATATAATAAGCTTTGGGTTTCTTGCTTCGTGCTGGTAAATATGTTTGATCCTTAAATACAAAGTTTACGGACGTACTTTTAGGATATAAAGTTTAATATTTATTATATTATTGTGGACATTTAGGCCAGTCTTGGCGCAGGGGTAGGGTAGGGTTTGTGACTTGGATTATTACCTCGCTCTGGTGATGAGTTGGGTATCAACGCGGAATGCCTCCAGAAGATAGCGGAAAGCGGAGATCAGAAGCTGACCAGTCTTAATCGGACCTGTTAAAGGGCATTTCTAAAAATCTGAGATCTTTCTATGCACTGTTTCATGATTGGAGTATTTTTTAATCATTGATTGAGTTATGCCTATGAAGCTATCAAAGGTTATTTATTTTACATAAATTAGTAGTTTACAAAATTATTTCTGGAAAAAAATCGTCAGTATTTTTTTTCAAAACAGCCTTTGAAAGATTTTTTATTAAATTTAGCTTATTTAAAAAAGATTTTTGTTTGATGTACTATTATTTTTTTTTATTTGCATGAAAATATTATAGAATTGTCGAGCTATATCGAGAAAAAAAACCACGAGCGCAGAGCCAACAGTCGGGTTGTATTTGTCAATTTTCTTTAAGAATCCGATTTTTTCCAAAATATCACAAATTATTAGATACATGCTGAACCACTGAAAGTTGATAAACGTACATGGGGGTGAAATCGATAAGGTCGCCCACCCTTAAATAACCGTTGATCTATTGACCGCGTTACACCCTGTATATTAATATACATATTATTCACATATATATCACATTACTACGTTTAATTTGTTATACAGATTCTATTATAATCAAATATACTGAAAGCGTTTCTAGAGTACCTAACTCTCAAGCATTTTCATTCCAAGGTCAAGCTTACGTAAGTACTGTCTAAATAGAGTGGAGCTTCAATGCCTGAAGTTTACTATGAAAAATATTATATGGAATTTTGCTAGTTATTAATAGTTAGAATAATGGGAATTGTTTATTCCAAAAATATTCATTTATTATTTATGAGACAGTCGTAGCACAGCACCTCAGCGACTGATTCTAAGCGCGACGGTTGTAGATTCAATTCCCAATTGGGGGGAATGAGTTATTTTCATATCCTCGCTCTGATAACAGGAAAATTTGGAGAAAAGTGTAGAAGTGTGGGATTGAGAGTGTTTTAACACAAGGTTCCCTCTACCTATCCTGCTATGCGGGTTACATAGCTTTAGTATAATTTTAAAAACACATAATAGAAATAATTCAAAATAATTTGAAATTTACATTTTCTTATTATCCTTATAGCTATCAAGAAGAAAATGTAAATATACCAAAATTCCCTAAATAAATGATAAGTCAAATATGTTTAAACGAACCCGCCTACAGTCATCGCGATTAGATATAGAAACCGTTGTTAAAAAAGGTCTTTCTATATATATTTAGTTTCAAAGAAATAAATATTTTAATATTATAATATACATAATTTTGCAGGTTCTACTTTGAAGTATTTTTTCTGTTTTAAATGTCAGTATCGAGAGTTTTAAATAGAAACGACCATGGCTTTTCCTACCGATTGACTTATCAAAATAAGGTCTATTTTTTCTAATTTATTCAGGTTCATATATTTTTATATTTGATATAAGAATATCAAATATTAATTCCACTTCAAGTAATTAATAAGTTATGACGATTCCCGTAAGACATACTGTGTCCTAGACAAAAAAACATTTAAATACGAGCCAGTCTCGCATAACAGAGGGTTTCGTACAAATTTAGGGACTTTAAAACTCAGAGAAGTACAATTTATGTAAGTTGAAAAACTTAAATTTGTTGACATATGTACTCACAATATGAAATAACCTACACTAATAAGTTTGTAATGGTTTTTTTCCCATAAAACATCTATAAATTTTTCTGCGCTCTAAGAGACTGTAGACCCAGACAATAAAGTGATCCAATATGGGTTTCTCTTTTTACCTTTTGAGGTACGGAACCCTAAAAATGATTTAGTCACTTGCTATTCCAATTCATGTTTTCATTAGAATATAGATAAAACATTTTTGCTTGTATCATGAAAATGTAATAGAAATGGGACACATTCAAGGGTATGTCTATCTATCTTAAGGTCATGACGGGATTTGGCTGGATATCAAAATTTTTGTAGTCAACTTCACGCTGTATCTCGCACAAAACAAGGTAGGCAGAGGGAACTTATTGTTAAGACACTCCGTCCCCTATATTTCGCTGAATTCTGGAGGCATTACCTATTGAGTGGTTGAACTCAACGCCATTTAATATGCAATGTCTCAAAAATTGGGCAGGAATGGAGATCGGAGTGTCTTGACATTAGTTTTCCTCATCAGCAAAAAAAATCTTAACGTATATTCAATATTCATACTATTTTTATCTACCACTATGTCCTCATTACATGAGTAGCAGTATAGAATTACACCATCAGTCAGTATTGTGTGGACGCTGACACTCTTTGGATATCTTGGAGTTGACCGTATTTTTAGATATTGCTTACTTTGCCAATAACAAGAGTATTCAATTTGAAATTTGATATGAAAGTTTCATGTATTTCGTTAATTTTTATAGATAGATAAATTGGAAGAATGTCAACGAGGTAGTAGGTTCGATTCCACTCGGGGAATTAATTATTTTTAGAGATATTATATATTTTATCAGAGATTTTTTAATATTAGGTTTCCTCTGATTACACTGGTGTATCTATTCTTTATATTAAATCCGTACTTTTATTGTATAAAAATTATGTTTATTTTTTAAACTTTTTTAATATTATTTTACTGTATATTAATGTATAAGGATTTTCACCTAATTGGCAAATACTTGCTAACCAATATGGTCGAAATTTGTTTGTAAAATTAAATAAAATTACCAACAACGATCAATTCTATGTTGCATGTTGCGGTTTTAAATTTATTATACTGTTTGTAAATGTTATTTAAAGTTTGTATATTTTAGATTAATGAAATAGAAGTTAAAGTGAAAATACAATGAAGTGAAGATTGTAAGCTCGTATCCCGCCCGAGGGAATGACTATTTAAGGCTCTACTCTTAATATCGTTCTTTCAACAAAACTGTTTAAAAGCTTCTCGCATTAGATACATAGCGTGCCACCGGCGTAACTCAACACCGCGCTTTGTCTCCGAATACTGTAATTTATGCCCAATTAGAAAATTAACTCCATTGCGTTACAAAATTGCACCAAAACCGTATCTATAATTAAAGTTAAATCGCAGGTAGGCAATAAATTCATTGCGGTCGTCGCGGTGCAGCTCGCTCGGGTAAGCTAAGCCGCGTATATTGTTTCGTTATTAGTTGTATATATTGCATACGTAGCTAGTTCTGTTACAATTCAATTCAATTACGATATTTTACTATGAAACTTGTATCGATCTTGGTTATGTTGGTCTGTTAATGTTAATTTTTTTATATGAAAATACGTTTTTTGATAGTTTTTTGACAACAACTTTTCTTTAATAACTTCCTATAAATACCTATTTTTTTAAAAGCTGGCAACATTGAAAAATATGAGGGTATATTTTTCCAATAGTGTAATATTGGTAAAAGCTATTAGTTGAACTTTCTCATCATCATAAAATTGTAATTATCTTTGTATAATTGGTTCCATCTATTAATGTAATAAAACCAGAAACGATGACTTTTGACTTTAAAGTGTTTGTTTGTTTTTCTATTGGTGTGTTCGTTTGTGCACGCTACTTTTATATATGGCTTAATCGATTTAAGTTGTTCTAATGCAGTTTTCACTATTGTATTTTAGCAAATTTCCATTAACATTTAGTGATTGTTTTATCTTAATTGGTTTAAAATAAAATAGTTATAACAATTTAAATTATTCAGTTCGACAATGTTGCTACAATATTTTTATTAAATTGATTGAAACTTCGGTTTTTAATGTATAAAGGTATGTATTGTATTTAAAACGATAATATTATTAGAACAGATTAGTAAATGAATAAAAGTGTAGTTTATACGGGCGAAGCCGCGTTATTTTTAAAATTTAATAGAAATAAATAATTTATTACACTTTCACCGTATTTACGGGAAATCTATAAAAAAAACTTAATCTATATATATAAAATCGAAAGGTCACTCACTCATCACGAAATCTCAGAAACTACATGTGCTAGGAATCTCAAATTTTGCATAGGAGTTATTTATAGGACGTAGGTGCTTGCTAAGACGGGAATTTGCAATATTCGACTTCGTTACTACAAATGCTA
>FASU01010991.1:0-10367 GCA_001486225.1 Heliconius pardalinus sergestus | reverse complement strand
AAATATTTCATTTTCTCGAGATCGATCCCACAACCAATCGCGTTACTGTCACACATTTGGGTCCCTGCGTCACAACTGATCTCTAACTTTTAAGTAAAAACCAAATCCCTAAATAATATTTACAATTAAAAAACAAAACATATTAATAATCCACATTCAAACATTATTAATTACGACTAGTTGCATATAAACGCGGCGTTTAACTCAATGAATATATAGAAATGATATACTCGTATTATAGAGTATTGCCAAAACGATACGTTCCACTCAATTCTAATTCCTAGTACGTTGTCGATATTTTGAACTCCCTTTTGACGGCTCTCCATAGCTTTATTAAATTATCGAAAATTTCAAAGGGAAATTGTTTTGTTGACTTCGTTTTTGTCTGAATTTTGTTGTGTTAGACTTACTATTATTAAAATTTAATAATTTAATATTGGAAACGAATAAATAATAATAATATTAAAAGTAAAGAAAATCGGTGGATTTTTTTTTATATAGCAGGCATAGCATATAGCAGGATAGGCAGAGAGTAGAGGGATACAGCGTGAAGCTGATTTTTGATTTTTTGACTTTAAAGATAGTGTAATTTAAGTACATAAACCTTGTATTCGCTGCAATGAATGATCAAAATAAAAAGTTAGTGTTGCCAATACAAAGAAATAAAAAATAAAATGGCGATACTAGAAAACTATCACCCAACACTCGTTGTTTTAGATAAAAGGAAAACAAACAAAATATAACAGAATGGCTAGTGACTTCAAGTGCCCTCTGTCGATGGAAACAAGAGATCCTTCTAAAATTTATTAACAAATATTCTTAGGCTTACTTATATACACTACTACTCACATTTAAAACTTATTAGTAAATACTCTAAGTATTTTATATTAATTATTTATTTAAATGGAGTCAGTCATGGCGCAGTGGCACTGTCCTGGACTGTAAGAGCGACAGGTTGTGGATTCGATTCTTACAATATTAAATATTTTATTTCATCGCTTTGGTAACGAGGCTGAACGCGAAAGGTTCCGAGGTACCCTCTGCCTACTCTGCTATGTGCGGGACACATCTTGAAGTCAAAAAAAAATGAAGTACACATTAATGTAAGTAATTTCTTCGGTTAAGATTAGAATTTATAAGTATGAAAATAGTTTTAATTGAAGAACAGTCTGTCATAGGCTTTTTAAATTAATTTTGTAAATATAATATTTGTTTTTAATATCAAAGGAGATAATTCACTCAAATACCAGCTCAGTGGCATTAGTAATTGTATCAAATATATCAATCATATTAGCGTTGCCTTTGCCTAGATAATAGCTTAATAAGTCACGTCGAGTTTACCTTGTCTTATGTATTTGTCTAGGCATAGTATGTTATATGATATATGTATAATTTAATCATTTTAATTATTTACATATATCACAAATACAGATTCTATTATATAGATTCAACTTCTATAATAATTATATGTCTGGTTTTTTTTGGTACTTTAAACTAAAAAACACTAAACATTTTTTATTTGCATAATCATAAAATTTTAAAAAATAGTTAACAAATTGCAAAATTGGTGTAATTCATTTGGTGCATCAATGACATAATTACATTTTAAAAAGCTTAATGTATATAATTATATAACTTTGATTGCATATAATATTTCAAAAAGTACAAATACGTCATTGTTTCTCCAAATAAAATGTTAAACCGACAGCACGTTACAACAAAGCCACATAAGCTCACATCGACGAAATAATAATATAATAAAATGAATGAATAGACATAAAAGCATGTGCCAAGGAAACCTGCCAAGGCATCCTGTGACCCAAAAAATGTAAACCCACCTGCGTTCCCCACCTTATTCTTGAGCAAACCCCAAACCCCAAAACCACCTTGAACTTATACTACGAAAAAACACACACAGAACTCTCACGAGCTATTAATCGTACAGGAACTTTCGACAAAATGCCCGGACCGACCGACCGACACTCATTTACCAACGTTTTACAAATGCTTTAAAACTAATTTGTCAAAAGAAACTGTGACTTAATGAACTATAGTAGAGTTCATTTTGAGTTGGTAAATTAAAGGCGAGGGTGCATCTGGAAGCCGTCTGGCCCTATTTGTGATTTACCCTAACATGTGGTAGAGTGAAGTTCGAATGCGCCAGCTCGGATAAATGCCGGCGTCGATGAATACCAACGGATTTTACGCTTTTTTTTTCAACGCATATAAAAATGTTAGAGTAATTGAAGAATGAAATGTGATGCGGAACTTATTTGGGTTTTTTGTAAAATATGTTTTTTATAAAAAACCCAAATAGGTTCCGCCATTGTGGTTCAGTTGGGGATCGACTGGTGGTTGTGGGTTTGGGTGCTACTTGAAAACATATTTATATGTATCGTGTATACATGTCTGTTCATCTGTTGTTCGAGACATTACTTATTGAGAGGGAACTCCAATGGACGGACGGTTTCCAAAGAAGCGCGGGTTCAAATCCCCTATGTTCAAATTTTTATACGTTTTCTTAATAAGGTAACAAATATTTCTTTAAAATAATTATAGAAACCTTTATTTACAAAACATCCATTTAAAATTATTATATAAAAAACCTACAAAATATATAACCGCCATGATATGTTGAACGCCAATCACAGCGATTACGTCACGCCTTGGTAAACAAACGAAGTGACATTTTATATCTTACAGATTACTCAAACATGACGTCACAAGCGATAAATAAACTTTATATAACTGCCGTAGTTACTTGCGAACTAGTACGAGCTAATCTTGCTTGCCTTACATTCTGGCTTTCACAATTTTTATTTTCATCTTCACCCATTTTTTATAGAAAAAAGAAGTAAAAAGAACTTTTGTTACAAGCACCGTCTTCCTTTCACTCTTTGTTACAATTTGTAAAGCGCAAACTATTATATGGGCCGCAAAAAGTAATAAATAGGTAGAAATTTAAAAAGAAATTATATTTCATATAAAAGTATAACAAAGAGATTTACTTGCTATCAAATTAGCGAGCATTCGAATATAACAAAATTTCACTTTTCTCCACTTCTACAGAGAAACCCAAGTTTTAAGACATCTGTTCTTTACTATGATGAACACCAAGCATTACCTTACAGTAAGAAAATATAAATAATATAGATAAATAATTGATTTTTCCTATTCAATATCGAACCCACAGCCATCGAGTATAAAGTACAGTACTAGATACTCTCGCTGTCTGGCCCGCTCTGCCGCGTAGGCTTCACGAGTAAAATAAATCGTTATATATAATGAAAAAAGGCTCGATTCCTGGCACGGTGCACCACGAATGAACGCGGCGTTTGTTGGTTCAATTCCCGATCCGAGGAATATTAATGCTCTTGCAACAAGGTACGGCGCGGCGTTAAGCTCCGCCTCGCAACACAAAATGCCTCGAGGGTTCTACGAAAAATGGGGAATGGCAGTGTCCTAATGCAGAGTGAAGCTAAAAAACGTAAATAAATAAATAAATAAAAACAGGTTACAAATAAAAATCAGAACGGTAACAAAAATAAAAGACAAATCAACGTCAACACAAGGACGATTAGAGGAAAAACTTCATTGAAACAGATTATAAAAGCCTGGATGTTTATTATTGACTCGACTTCTTTTTCGGCGTAAGACCTTGGAAGTAATAAACTTTTGGGCTTTATTGAAATCTTATTGATTTTCATTTATCATTTTTTTAGCTTCACGCTGTATCCCTCATATATTATTTGAAGGAAACTTACGAGATATTACGTGTTTAGTTAGGTGAAAATAAGAAGCTTTTTTTCCTTTTTTTTTTATATTGTTATCCCGTATATAGCAGGCAAAGGGAACTTGAGGGAACATGTTGAGTGGCGTAACTCATCGCCGCGCTTTGTTCCCAGGGTGAGGAAATGAAAATATTAAATATTTTTCATTCCTCCGAGCCGTAATAGAATCGACAACCGTCGCGTACGTAACAAGAAGTTATAAATAACGTATATCAATTCCCTTATATTAATATATTCAACTAAATACAATTTCAATATAAAACTACATATTTTAATTAAAAAAAAAAGAAACACCAACATGTGATAGAGTGACTAAACCTAACCGGTTAAATTAAATTGGAAAGTATTTGAAGATGATTAACAGGTTACGCAATCATTTGTCATTGAAATTGTTAATTATTCTTTTATTTCTAATGACATACAGTAAAAAGACGTCTAAGAACCTACCGCCTTAATTAAATAAAACAATAAATGTCTTATTCTTATCACACGTCGAAGACAATGTGAATACACAACGACAAAATAAACACAGCTATTATACAATACATCATTATATTATCATACAATCATTCGTTCGCAAACTGCGCAGACGACGAGCCGCGAGTGCCTTCCTTAATAAAAAAACTAAATCGTGACTTGAAAATTAAAGTGATGTGCTGAATTGAACTAAAAAACTAATAAATAGTGTTGTAAATATAATTATAATATGAAGAATAGTTCCTGTGGATTTTAATTAAATTTTGGAAAACTTCACAAGGTCGTAAGGCACATGTGAGACTTCTGTCATGGTAATATATTTTTAATTTTCTTTGATATGTATAGAGCCTTAGAATAGCTATGCGTGTATATTATACACAAATAATTAAAAATATTATAAGGTTTTCATATATTATAATTTAAAACAATTTGATATTTCTTTCAAATTCTTTTAAATTTTGTTCATATCATTGGGATGAGCGCTAATTTGCATTTTAACTTGTCGATCTGTATAACCTGTTGGTATATTTATAACCTTACTTAAAAATTTAATGTTTTAAACATAATGTTTCTTTTTTTAGCTGTTATTATTTACTGCTTAATAAAATTTTAATGCTAAAATTCAAATGCCGTATACTGATAAGGAAACTGTATTAAAAAAACATATAGCAGGTCTATTAAAAATCTACTAATACATACAATAAATTTGAAGTTATCAAGCCTTAAGTTGTCACAAATATATTTATCAATAACACTAAGTTTATTAGCACTAGATATCAAAACAAATATCACATTGAGATTCCTTCTAGACAAACATAAGATACGTGATAGGAATACTGAGGTTGCCATACACACCGTTTCTATAACATCTTTTTTCCTTTAAAACCTGTTTTATGTACAACTTATCTAATATATACGCTTAAATACAATTATCTATATGTATCTATACATAGACAGACTAAAAATAGAAATCTAAAATTTATTAGATGAATTCGATAAAACTAGTTTTTGTATGGTCTTTTAATTTAAACATTATTGGTACTTGAATTTAATAATAATTTATCACGTTAATTGGATATTATTGTGCATATTTTCCACATTGTGATTGTTGCAGCGGTTTAGCGTAAAAGTTGTAAACGAGAAGGTTCTGGGTTCGATTCTCACCCGGGTAATTAATTATTTTGATGTTCTCGCGCGCCAGATACAGCGTTAAGTTAAAAAAATCCATAACAGAATCAATTATTATATAAATATTAAAATTCCACCTTGTGACAGCAATCTGTCTGTGGGTCAATGACTTATAAACTATAAACTCAGGCAAATTTCAACTACGCTGATTCAATTTAATAAATGTAATAAATAGGCACTCTACGTAATACTTGCAACGTTCTTTTAATTATATAAATGATAAATAATTATAATAACTACAGATTCCAATATGTAAACGTAAGTCGTAAGTGTTATTCGACATTTAGGAAAGAAAAATACTTATTAAGAAAACGTATAGAAATTTGAACGTAACGGGATTTGAACCTGAGCCTCTCTGGAAGATTTCCAAAGAAACGCGGATTTAAATCCCGCTATGTTTACATTTTTATACGTTTTCTTTATAAGGAAGAAATTTCAATTTGTTGTTGTTTAAGATATTATTTTTAAAATTTAGAAAAATATAATTTCTAGTTTGTGTAAACTTAAGTATTTTTCCTCATTTTTCAGTGCTCATCCCAACCCTAATCCAATGTGGACGTATTCGAGCGTGGACATCCCACCGAGCCGGGTCACTCGAGCAGAGAGAATAAGGATATATATTTCTGAAGGCGTAGTGTGTTTTTGTATAGTATTTTTTATTATTTGTGTTGGTCTTCTCCTTTATTTATTCTTTCATTTATACAGCACCGTAACAAATTCGCGCAAAACTGTAGAAACTTTAATAGAGAGCTAAAAGTAAACAAAGTAAAGTTGTAAAAGAAAACAAATATTATAACAATGTTAGCTAACTGGCACTCTTCTTTATATTTTAAGAATATTAAAAGATGATATATATGACTTTTAAATATATTTTTTCATCAGCTTCACGCTGTATCCCGCACACAGCAGGGTAGGCGGAGAGCAAATAGTGTTAAGACACTCCGTTCTCAACTTTCCGCCGATTTTTGGAGGCATTGCGTATGGAACTCAACACCGCTCTTTGCCTCGACATCAAGACGAAGAAATGTAAATAAATATTTAATTTCCTCGAATGAGGATCGAACTCACAACCGTCACGTTACAGTCACGCTCTTGTGCCTCTGCGAGGACTTTTAAATATACTATTTCACTTATATTTTCATCAATACGTTTTTTTATACGTATTTGATTTCGAGGTAATTATTAAAAATATTTACCCAGTCCGCGTCGAGGTCACGCCTCACGCTATTTGAATTATTGATCATATTTGATAGTACATCTGTATTCCGTATTTAATTATTAGTTTTTAGCTTTCTAAAATAGTTTTCTTTTCTATAATTTAAATTGTAAATATTAGTTTACTCTGGCTCAGATGTCTCGTTTCTATTTGTCTATGCTCTATGCATACATTTCACGACATATTGGATTTGTCTATTATATATAACTTCGCCCGCTTAAACTGTCTTTTTTTTATATAATATATTTTTAATAAAAATATTATATTACAGTTCATTAGTTTTGGTTTGAAAGCGTTACAAACAAGCCCCCATTCGCATTCATAATATTTGTATGATTTACTGAGATTTTAAGCCGTAACGTAAATTTCGTACCTAAAAGTATTTATATAAAAAATATAAATATTTTACAAATAAACTGTATTATGAATAAATTGAATACATTTTTTTAAGCTTTATATTATTTCACCTGCCTCATCGAAATTTATAATTGAATAGTCTCTTTCACAGGCTGAAATTAAATTTTTCAGCGCACTGTTAATCCTTTTAAACAATATTATTCGTAGTATATATTAAAATGAAAGGAAAAAGAATGTACCTACATATTTGTTTTTTTTTATTAAATGAAAAATAACTTAATTTAAATTTTACTTATAAAATAAATTAATTTATCTGTTTAAAAAAATGTTTTAATGACTTTATTTACTTCTTATATCGGTTTTTATATTAACAAACCAAGCTAAATAACTAACTAAATTACATAAGTTAAAATTTTGTAAAAATATTTTGTCAACCAGTTACCAAAACGAGAAAGTTAAAGTAATTAATTCCCACGATAGTAAATCAAACCCAAAACAGTTTTTTTACAGACAGGCACTGTACCGTACCGATGTCTAGAAAAATAAATAAAAAACAAGATTTATATATTTCATAGAGCCTTTACAATAAAGCATTATATTCATATGTTACGAATATATTACTTTTCTGTTCTTTTTTAGCTTTATTCTGTATTCCAGGGTAACCAGAGAGAACCGAGTACCCTAGAAAACCTAATGTTAACACGCGTCGTTCCCATTATGACATTTCCGTTTCCCGTATCCTTCAACGACGGGCTTTTGCCTCGTTACCAGAGTAAAAAATTAAAATGTGAAATTTGTTATTCCACCGAGTGGGAATCGAATCCACAACTATCGTGTTTAAACCACACATGTGCCACAACAAAGGCTAACTTTTCTGTATAGCGGCTATATTTTGTTCATTAGAGTAATAAAATGTATAATAATATAATCTATTCAAATAATATTTATTAGTATTAAGTTTTAAACGTGAATTTGCATAAAATGTTACGTAAAAAATTTCATCATATTTTTTAAACCTGAGTTAGGTATGCATCGTCATGCTGTGTCATATTTGTGGATTTAAATCTTTCGCAATCTGTTTGCTGCTTGAATATAAAATTTTCCCGCTCGAGTGTAAATTTGATTCTTCCATACCAAGTTTGTGATGTAGAAAGATTACGAGACGATGTAAGCGATTTATATTGCACGTCATTTCATAGGAAAGTCTTAAATGATGTAGTGCTAAATCAAGTTCAGATATCATCATCATCATCATCATCATCATCAGCCTATTCTCGACCACTGCTGGACTATGCCTCTCCAATGGCACGCCACTAAGCTCGATCTTCAGCGCACATGCACACATGCCCATGCATGCCCAGCGTGGTGATTACGAGCAATACTTAATGGCACAGTACAATCACAGTTCAGATATAAGAAACTCTAAATACTTGAAATGTATGTATACAAAATAAAACTATATATATATGTACATATACAAAAATGTGTAAGACCTTAGAAAATCTTTAGACTCTGTGTGAAGAGACAATTGTGAGAACTGAAGATGTACGACAAAAACGTAATAACCATGTGGTGTTTTTTTTTTCAGCTTCACGCTGTATCCCGCATGTAGCAGGATAGGCAGAGGGAGACTAATGTTAAGACGCTCCGCTCTCCACATTCCAAATATTCTAATTAGTAATTGCTTGTACCTCTACGCCACTACTGGCCTTTTTTATTAAGTTTTTTTTATATTAAGCTTGATTAATGATGTTCTCTTACTTTGAAATATATTATATGTAATTTAATTATTGTAAACTACAAGTATGCAGCTACACCCAATACACACGAGTGGGTGACCCAGTTTTATTCGCGTGTAAGTTTTAAATACCAATTCTATGCTATGCAAAATCATATTAAAAATGTAGAAATCTAGTTTTTTTTTCTGAATCATCACATAATTTAATAATTATAATAATATTTTTCACGGGAAGACAGAGGGAACCTGGGAACGTATTATTAAGACACTCCGTTCATATTAAGACACTTACATTTCCAATTTTTCGCTGAATTCATTGAACCTTGCCTCGTTACCAAAGCGAGAAAATGGAAATATTAAATATTTGATTTCCTCAAGTGAGAATCGAACCCATAGTCTGTCGCGTTCACATATTATTATGTTAGATAAAATAAATTTAATAACGTTAAATACGTTTAAATCTACAAATGGGTCTCTGTAAATGAAATATTGATACAATTTTATAGACCGATAAGTTTTATCACACTTTAAGGAACAAAGCGATTTACGTTTTACGACTTTAGTTTATTGTTGTATTAAATATCTTTGTTTTATTGTTATTTAACCTTGAATTAAATTGTGTATTTTAAAAAAAAACATTTCAAATACATAATTTGAAAAAAAAAAGTGGTCATGAAATTTTCAAAAATTTCCATATCTTGTGGAGATACTAAATGAAGAAACGAATTAGCTACTTTTTCAATACATATTCCGCAAAACTTATTCATTTCAGGCAATCTCAAGGCTAGTCACATTAATAATTTAAATTAATCTAATTATATATATACAACATACGGTCGGTCTTTGTCAGCTACTAGACATGGCCTTATAAACACCACCGAATTTTGTGTTATACGAAATAAATAAAAAACACGGTAGAAAATTACCTTCTCTTTCACCTGTTTCAATTTGTCCATCGATTTGCCAGTCTTCCTGTATAATAATAGCGAATATACAAAAAAGATATGGCAATATATTTGTGCACTCTTTTGAAAATACCTCCAATAAATTAATAAATCTAGACGGAAATGATTCCGCGTATATAGTTGTGATATCGAAAAGTGACATTAATAAAATAAAATTGTACATTTTTAATTCTATATTTTTATTTACCTTGAAGTTTTTTATAGATTAAACTAAATATAACAACATTATCAGCGTAATAACAATAATAACGAATACATAATAATAGTGAAATGCAAATAATGATAATAATGATGTAAAATATATTTCTCTTTCATAATAAAAGTTTATGAATAGAGGCATTGCGTGTTGAGTGACGGAATTTAACGCCGCATTTTGCCTCTACACCAGAGCGAAGAAATTAAAATATTGAATATTTTATATCCTCAAGTGGGAATCAAACCCCCAACTAGTGGAGTTTACAGACTAGCAATAGTATTTGTGACATCAGAAATGTTAATAAAGCCATATTTTTATTCGCCTTTAAGTTTTTATAGATTACACTAAAACAATTGTACTTGAAGGACTATGACGCTGTGCCTGTTTATAGATACATTATAGAAACGTTTTTATATTCTTACTAGCGACCCCCTTGCGG
>FASU01010990.1:3774-16441 GCA_001486225.1 Heliconius pardalinus sergestus | reverse complement strand
ACCCTAGCTACGCCACTGATTATTACTCTGGTTTTTATTACATTTCATCTAGTTTCTTCGTAATTTAGGAGGTACAAACGAACTTGTCTTTTAACATTCTAAAAAGGAGATCAAAGGCAACACAATAAATAAGACCTTTCAGAAGAGCAATATAAAATTTATTTTTTAAACTCATTGACAAATATTTAAAAAGATCAAAATATTTTTTAAAATAAAAAAAAACAAATATGGAGATTGTATGTCTTTTCGTTTTAATGCTAACAAATTAAAAAAAAATACATTTATTCCGTTGTTGTATAAAAATATGCGTAAAAATAGAGAAAAATGATGTTACAAATTACGTGTTGATTGTTGCCCAAAGCTTTATAAGATATGGTGAAGCTGTAGACATGTTGCAGTACCGTCTTTGCTCTTACACTATACAGTACTATTATACAGAGTGTTTTTGTCAGCACCACTTTAAATGACACCACAGTTGTAACTACTCTATAAAAGCTTAATACAATTTTTAAAAAAAATGTCAATTTTTGAAACAACAAATTATAAAATTATCGCTGTAAAATAAAACACCATTTGTTAAGGACGACGCACGCACACATAAACCTATGCACACGCCTCATTCCGAAATCGTGTCTTAGATATTGGCGATAAAGTTCAAAGTTGTTTAACCTTTAGTAGTATTTTTGTAGTAGTAAGTGTTTACGTTATTGGTATCTATGCGTAACTGCGTCACACGAAATACAGATATGGATAAACATCGTGAAATGAAATAAAATATTGTACGTCTTAACTATAGAGGTATCTTGATTAATTTCTTTAGGTATGGGTTTGAAATATTTTACCCTATATGCTGCCACCCGTATATATATAAACATATATTACTGCCCTTAAAAATAACAAAAATTATTTAAAAATCCGATTATAAATAATTTTTAGTTATTTTTAAAGGTTTACAACATATTTTTTTATTACCTTTAATGCTGTATCCCCCATACAGCTGGGATAGGCAGATTGAATCTAGTTAAGACTGAAGACACTTCAATGTTCTAGCAATTCCTCGCCTATTTTTGAGATGTGTACTGAATGGAGGAACTAAACGCCGTACTTTAGCTTCGTAGCCAAGCATTCCGGAGGAATGAAAATAATTCATTTCCCCGAGTGGGGATCGAACTCACAACCGTTGCGGTTTAAAGTCATACGCCAACAAATATACGCAAAATTAATTTTATTCTATAATCATTTCCGATGTGTTGTAATGTCACAAATTTTTAAAGGCAGTTTGACATTTCATGCATATTTTTTTTATTTTTAATGTTAAAATAATTTAAAACTAACAACTATAGCACATTACAAATTAAAATTACATATTTAATCTCTTATTTTTCAATCCATTGATGTTTAGCTTTATTAAAATTAATTACTTATTACAGCTAATTTAATGTTTTTCATTTTAATGCAATTGTTCACAGTATTATTGCAAATAATAGTGTGAAAGCTTTTTTACAGATTATATTTATATTTTATTTTTTTATAAAAAAGTTAACTGTACCTATTATTCCTGAATGTAAGCATTTTGCATTGTGGAAGTGACAGCACCACATCAAATGAAACTACAGTTTTAGCTACTCTATAAAAGTCTAATACAATAAAAAATATTTTTTCCCAAAAATGAAAGTTTTTTTTTTCAAACACAATAAATACAAATGGTTGTTTCCACAACGATAATTATTATTGTTCTCAAATAAAACACCATTTGTAAGGACGACGCACGCACATATAAACCTATCAAAGGGACACCACCGCACAGGTCTCATCTCGAAATCGAGGCGTAGGAATTGGCGAAAAAGTCCAAAATTGTTTTACTTTTAGTAGTATTTTTACATTAGTAAGTGTTTACGTTATTGGTATCTATGCGTAATTACGTCACACGAAATATACGTATGGATAAAAATCGTGAAATGAAGAAAAATCCTACGTCTAATCTGTTGAGGCATCTTGATTAATTTCTTTAGGTAATATTTTACCATTATTTTTTTATTTTAAAATATTTTACCCTATATGCTGTTTCCGTAAATGGTTCGCTGACACTTCCACCTGTATAATGATATAACATAATAGTAAATACAATTAAATTATACACAATAAAATTAAATTTTTGACATAGCTTATTATAAATATTTTTAAAAATTTAATCTGTAAAATCGAATTTCATTAATTTTGTATAAATAACTAAAATATGTATACTCAAGAAAAATAAAATATATAAGATTTTAAATTTCATATACTACATTGTTTCATACATACATACATATGTATGTATGGTAAAAAAATTAAATTATTTCAGAATTTAAGTTATAAAACACACTTGTTCTTTCAAATTGTCACTGAAAGACACAGAAAACTATCATTTTCCATTCATAGGCATACTATTTATAACAAAAAGAGGCACCATTTGCATACTTCTTTAGAACACTCAAGGACATGCTTACATTCACTCTGTTTCATTATAAGAACAATTCAACCATCTCATATAGTATAAGTATAAAATGGCATACAATAGCTTCATATTGTAATAGACAATGGGCTATAAGAAATGCATGCACATTCATATTTGCATTGAGTGAGAATCGAACACCTCACCCCTGTGTTCCATTTCCACTGTCCCTAGATAACATACTTTGTGTAATAGTTAAAAAAAAGCATGCCATGATATATTTATAATAGCCATTTTGTGTTTAATATTGAAAAGCTTGACGATAAATAAATAAAAGCATATATATATAAATATCTTCCAACACAATTATTACCAAGAAAACTTTATTAAACAATATTACATTTTCAAGTTTAAGTACCGACAAAAACCAAGACAAGACGGCACTGCATGTACTAAATCTAGTTCCAGACTTAGATTTGGGCTTAGCTGGGGTCCTCAGTTTTTTGCTTGGAGCGCTTCAATTGTTGCAAGTAGTGGCGTTGTATGGGCTTGTGTAAGGCCAGCTGGGCTAGGGCGTCGTCTATGGAGAACCACTGGCGCTTACGGCCCATGAGACGCGAGTCTTCCCACTCGGCCAGCTCTTGGGTGACAGTCATAACATATACCTCTGTTCTGTGTTTGTGCTCTCGGTTCTGGAAGAGTTTGTTGTTTTTTTGTTATTTAATATTGTGGCATGAAGTGAAATAGATTGGGGTAAAGACGACAATTCATATTCCTGAGTGGCAACGAACCCACAGCTCTCGCACAACATTCACACAGTCCAAACTGCACCACAACAACAAATTGTAATTATGTCTACAAATTTGACAATTATGTAAAACCTTTCATAATTACGATTGTATGGCCACACATAAGTAATCCAATTAGCGTTGAAACAAAAGATAATTACAGAAAGACAGTGTAAAAAGCTTATAGGACCAAATAATCATTAAGAACATTACTAACTACACAACACTTACGGAAACCTATTAAAAGATTATGAAGATATTAAACAAAGTTATTTTTACATTATTTTTATTGTTTTTCAAATGGCTATTACATTGTGGTAAATAAAATTTTTAAATATGTCTTTTTATGTTTATATGATGATTTTGAATTTTTGTCTTTTTAAGATTATATGACAATTTCATTTCACTTAGATATTTTTTATGGCAGAGGAAACCTGGGAATCTAGTATGAAGACAATCCCATTAAGACACTTCTAAATCACTTGCAACTAACTAATACTTTGTTTACTTGACGCTATCCCAACAAATACACAACATAAACGAATGTATAATTTTATCTTTCTATCTTCCTCGCCCCTTCATTCATAAATAATATAATATAGTAATTGATTGTATTGTATTGATTATATTCTATCATTAATATTGACAAAAATATGATAATAGGTGATTTAACATATTTTTCTCAGTATTTTTTAAGTTTCTATTATGAATTACTATAATTTAATTTTAATTTTATTGTGAAATGGTAATTTTATTTTTGTAAATTGCTTGTTGTCCTAACTGTCATTTTTGATTGAATTGCAATCCATTTGACTATATTATTTATTTTTGAGGACAGCCTCTGCGCAGAGGTACATAGTGTACTGTTCTGTGACTGTAAATGCAAAAGGTTGGTGATTCAATTCCTACTGAAGGAAGTTAAATATTTAATATTTTCATTTCCTCTGATAAAATCAATATGAATTGGAAAACACTAGGTTTTTTTAACATTTACAGTCAAATGCTCTCACTGCAACACAAAAGCAATTTTTATGATTGTAAAATAATAAAAGAAGTTATAAATAAAGCTAAAAATAAATCGTAAATAATGCAATTACTAATTATAGCAACATGAATAGTTTATTAAACTTTGTACTATATACAAACAAATGTATATAGTACAAAGGTTAATAAATTATTGCATAAGCTATCAAATTTCAATCACTTAAGTAATTTGTTTAGTAACTTGAAACAAAATGTTTACCATAGAGGTTAATATTTCATATTTAAGTGTGCAATATAAACATTTGATAAATAAATAATGTTATTTATTTTTTTTACATAATATTATTTTTTATGTTAATAAAAATGTCAAAGTTGAATATGTAATAAAAAGCGGTTAATATATTTATTATTCATTAAAATAAATGATCAAAAATGTTTTGGTTGTGTTATTTGACTTGTTTATAATAATCAAAATTGACTTTGTAGCAATAATCACAGCCATAACGCTGTATTTCGCAACCAAACTTTTTAGCAACATATGGGGTCAATGTTGACATGTCTTTGTGCTGTCAAGAGGTTATGACATACAAAGTGTTATTTTCTCATACAATTACCTCAAAAACTCCGAGGCATCTACCCAGCTTGCCAATGACGCCGGCCTCCTCCAGGACCTCACGCATGGCCGTTACCGACGGTTCCTCCTCCGGTTCTACGCCGCCGCCCGGCACGATCCAATTGTCAGGCCGACGCGAGGACGTCACAAGCAACACCTACGCACAAAACACAGTACAGCAACTTAAATCACATTACTATCACTGATAATTAAGTGTAAAATCAACACTAACCTCCGTTTCGGCGTCCGACCGCACGCAAATACAAGCCGCACGGCGCCTAAACCCTTCGTCGTCGTATATCCGTATCGAATTGGGCTTCTCTTTGACCATTTCGATAATACACGTAAACACGAACAAAACAGACGTTTAGAAACGAAAAGCAGACATCAAACGAAAAGTAAATTATCAACCGAACAAAATAATTTAGTGATCAACAAACGCCATAACCGAAGTAGCCTAAGATAAACGTATCCATTTTCGACTTATTTATGAGTTACACAATGTACATATAAAACGTAACTAAAATAACAATAACACTACGATTAGAGCAATATTTCAGCTATAACTAGCTATCGATAGCGTATTTCAAGCCCATGTTGAATGGTGCCTGACGTTTTCTCTGGGAAAATCGAAATAGGTTTTGGAAAGCAATTACGACGAGTCTATCAGCTGACAGCCGGAAGCTACAACTAGTGTTGCCATCTCTAATGCTACTTGTTTTTATCCGGTCTACATTAGAAATAGAAAGTTTACTATAAAAAATCGATACGATATGATGTTGTGTTCAAATTTTTAAAAATAAAAATTGTCATCAAAATTTTTGCTCTAAATATGTATTCAAAGTATGAAAAGAAGATTTCATAATAAATTGTCACAATATTATTGACAATATGTTCTTTATTGATAGTATTATTGTACGTGTTTGGCTAGGCATTTAACAATATTATTGACAATAATATTGTGTGATTTTGGCTAGTCGATGGTCACCACAAACTATTAGATATAGATTATAGACTATTGAGTATAGAGGCATTGTCTATGAACGATGGTGTTTGAAGAAAGAATTTCGACAGTTACATATTTGAAATAGTGCGTTCTTTGTTTAATATATTTCTTCTTCATAACGTGAAATTGGCGAAGTGATATTTGCTCAACTGGCACGCTTGGAACGCCATAATATAAGAGCCATACCATACCATATTTTTCCTTTCTTTTTCAGATTCTATCTAATGGGTAAATATTACTTGTAATAATTTTAATATGTTTATACAAACCTTTTAATAATAGCCTCCACCTAATTAATAAATTATCATTATATCATATTGATTTTAGACTTGAAAGTTAATAACATTTTAAAAGTTATTCAATTATTAATTTATTCTTTGGATTATGTTAAGCTTAACTTCACCATTGAAAAATGCTTTTATTCTATTTTCATCAATTATTTACAGAGAATAGTTTTGATTTCGGCAAATTACTGCAGAATAATGAGAAGAAACACAAAAGCAAGCCAATGCAGTTTGTGAGCGTAGCTGGCGGGGTACTGTTTCCAGTTTTATATTAGTTATTTTGTACTCATATAGACCCATTAATTGATCATAACCATGCATGCCATGATTGGCCGCATCTGTATTATACATTACTTACTTAAAAAAGAGAGTAATAATATCTTTTATATACAGGCTATATATCTTTTATATATATACCCTAATTTACAGGTAAAGAAGAGATTGGAGACAAATATTAAAAAGCGAAAAACTTTACGATTATCCGTTTTCGACAAAATCAGAAATATCCCAAGTGCTGAAAGTCCAAATCCAGTCCGCCTGTCTTCAACTTTTGATAATACTTTGACAGGTGTACTATCTAAAGTTGAACACAGGCGGATGCAATTAGAGAAATGGAAGGAAGAAAAGGAGAAGAAGAAGAAAGCAGCTATGCTGCAAAAGAAAAAGCCCTTTATAGTTGGTGCAGCACATAATGCCCTACAGTTTGTACCTCCACCACCACCATCAAAAATTATGCCGAGTACTTCTGGTTGTGTTACTAGGTCTCAATCTAGAATTAATAATAATGTGTCCAAACAAAAGCTCCCTAAAGAAATTAAGCAATCTATAAACGATCCTCACTCCTTTGCTCCTAAAAATGCAAGTTTCAATCCAACTTTGAAAGATATTATAAAACCCACATTAGAAACTGCTGCTAAAGTAGAAAATAAAAATAAGACAAAAGTTTTCATCCAAGAAAAGTGTAAAGTTAAAGCTAATACTAAAAAAGCACCTGTACAACAATATGAGAGAAACTTAAGAAGTAGGCCTGACAAAACAAATAATACTAGGAGCAAGAAAAAAGATGTTAGTCCCGAAGAATATTCTTCAGCCTCGTCAAGTAGTATCAATTCTGGTGCCAAATCTCCTGTAATTCAAATAAAAACATCAAAAGTGGTTACTCCCAAAAAGCCTGTACCGAAAAGTGAATCAAATTCAGAAGAAAAGCTTTGTTCTCCAATGTTGACACCTCAACAGATTGCGGAGGCAGTTAAAAGGATTAGTCCTTGCGTAACTCTTTCCCGTGGCAAAGATAATGCCAGGAAAGAAATTAAAAAGAAAATAGAAGAAGGTATGCCATATTTTAATTATTTATAGTTTATTTTGATAAACATGATGGAAAAGCAAAAAAAGGAGATGGAAAACTGTAGGCCCAAATGTAAAGAGTTGAGATATAGTCTAAAATGATTTATTTATTTATTTAGGTTTATTCATCTCTAGAGTAAGTAGGTATTTATATGATTATGTTTTTGGTTATTTGGTTTTTACTCTAAAGCAGAGAGGGTAAAAAGCCTCCTCCATCTTTCTCCATGTTGGTTTATTTTGAGCTTTGATAATCCAATCGGTACCAGCTGTTTTAATGATTTCGTCAATCCATCTTATCCTTTGATGCCCCCTCTTTTGTAGTGTCCATCTATTGTCCTAGTATGTGGCCGGCCCACCTCCATTTTAGTGTCATGGCATGTTGCAGAGCATCGTTAAACTTAGTTTTGTTGCGTATGTATATGTTACATGTTCTATCTATTCTTCTTAGTTTCAGGATACTTCTTTCCATTGCATGCTGGCAAGATAGTATTTTAAATTAATCTTATTGGAAAATGTCCATGTCTGACTAGCATAGGTTAAGAATGGTAGGATATATGAATCCATAACATTTTCAATTTCAGATTGTAATTTCCTTTTTCTTTTTCCTTGCTATGTTTATTCATCTGTTAACTTCTTTCTCGTTTCTGTTTTGGCAAATGACATTAGTTTTCTGAGGTGACCTAGGTAAATATCCGGTGACATATTCTTTCTTGTTTCTATCTATATTAATGGGAGTTAGGATGTTGTTGGTCATTATCTTAGGTTTTTGGGCATTCGTTTTGAGTCCTGCTATTTTACTTTCTCTGACAAGATTCTGAAGCATTGTTTCTAATTCTGTAGGTGTTAAACTAAAGAGAGCTATATTGTAAGCAAACCTTAAATGTCTTCGATGTCTATTCAGTAGCCAGATTCCTTTGTGTTTCTAGTTCATGTTTTGAAATATGTCTTGAAGAACTGCTTTGAATAAGTTGAGCAAGAATGCTGTCTTTGTTTTCCATTTGTATTCAACTTTCACTTATGGTATATATTTGTTTTATTATATTTATATATTTTTCTTCTATGTAGGTTTTTTTCAGTGAATTCTGTAATGGTACAGAACACTTTTTAATAGTTAGTTTTAATAGTTAACAAAACAATTGTTAGTGTTGTTTACGTTGTTGTGACTCCGATTGGCATTTTTTGTTGGTTTCTCGCTCGGCGATAGAGTGGATTTTGGGACGAAAAATATATTGTACTTTGTTGATTTTTCGTTCTTGTTTTACTCTACTTTAAAATGTAAATATCTATATTTCTTTAAATTTCTAGGTCTCTTAAGTGACGATTTATGTGAAATGGACAGCGTAGAGATATTCCGAAGACAGATGGACTCTGAAATGAAAAGAATGACTGAGATGTGCGAAACTTGGGAGAAGATTTCCGAACAGCTGCAGTTGCCGGATACTGTGCAAGTAAGTTGATATATTTGGTTTATTTTTGACTTTACACTGTTTCTTGGATATAAAACTGTAGTCAAAAGCAACTTCTTATATACTTCGTACATTCGTTATCCTTTGCTTTACTTTGCCGCCAATACCTACGACTCGATTTCGTAAATGAGGCGAGTGAGGCAGGTGTCCCTTTGATGAGTTTATGTCTGCGTGCGTCGTTTATTGATAATTTTATTAATTATTTAGTTTGAAAAAATAACTTTTTCGTTTTTGGCAAAAACTCTTTTGTTTTAATTGTATTAGGCCTTTGTAGAGTAGCTGAAATTGTGGTTTCATGGAAAGTGGTAATGACAAAAACACTCTGTAAGTCTGTATGCTGTAAAGATAGATTTTTATTTTATAAGTTAAAGCAGTTATTTACCTGGATATATTTTTGGTTTCTCTCTCTTTTAAACAAACCCAAGGGGTAAATTAAATTGATTCTTTGTATGTAATACGCAACTGTTAGACGCTAATAAGTTATACGCAACAATAAAAATAGTTATTAATTTTAACTACAAAAACATCAAAGATATAAAAAGATATATGTTTATAGGAAGCAATATTATCAGCAATAGGGCAAGCGAGGCTGCTCATGTCGCAGAAATTACAACAGTTTGCCTCCCTCCTTCTGCGATGCCAGTGCCCGGAGCCTGGCCAAGCCTTGGTTACCCCTGGAGATCTGCATGGTTTCTGGGATATGGTGTTTATGCAGGTGATATATACGATGCAAATTCTAAATGCCTTTGGAATAACAATATGTATAGCTTATAACTTATCTTGATAAACAGGCATTGGCACATAAATATAACTTTTCAATACAAACCAGTATTTCCATATATTACCTTCTATGTTCACTCAAACAGTCCAGCTTTATAAAATTTATATAGATTTAAAAACCTAAAAAAAAGTTGATATGTTTTTTTCTAACATTTTTTATAAAGTGTTATTCCACATTTAGGATTTTGAGTGGCGGAACTCAAGAACTCTTGGTTATGTTTCGAAACGATGAAATTAATGTTAAAAAATGGCGACTGTTCAAGTGTTCTAAAACAATTAAGTTCATATATCAAGCCATGTCGAAATTAATATGTAAATTTGATAACAATTTATGATATTTATAGTGAGTTAAACTTACTATAAATATGTTAAATACTCCTATCTTCACTCTTGACTGAATTAAATCGCGAGATTCAACCCCGCACTAATTTTTTTCCCCTTAATAATATTAATATTCTTTTTATATTTAACAGGTCGTAAATGTTGATATGAGATTTAAGAAATTAGAAGAGATGAGAGCTCGTGAATGGGCGGAGGAGAAACCAGTGGAGGTCAAAAAGAAACCAGTGCCTAAACCTCTAGTTAACAAAAATAAACCGGCGGCGACTAGCCGCCTAAGGGATATGATTGCTGGTAAGATTTAATAGAAAATAGTAATAATAATAATAAAAAAGCCTTTTTTATCCAAACAAAGAACATTTTCTTTGCAAAAGTAAATTTAAATAAGGCAATAACATTTCTCCTTATTTTATTTCTTTATATTATATCCCTATTCTCGATCTGCCACAACTTTCACCCAGTATGGTCCCAGGGTTTGTCAAACCTCATCCTCCCACCTCCTGAGAGGATGTCCTTACTTTCTTGTGCAAGAAAGAAAATAGTCAAAACCACCACATTTTATGTGTAATTTGCTTTGTTTAGATGTTTAGGTATCTTTCGCTCTCGTTAAGTTTTCTTTCTTTTGTTATTATTACATTTTATAATTTATAAGTAGTATTAGTATTTCCGCACATAGCATGGAAGGCAGAGAAAAACTTTGAAACTAGCGTTATGACCCTCTGTTCCCTATTAAGACATTTATGTTCTCTTGGTTACCGGCGAAATCTTCAGCTATTGCGTGTTGAGTAAAGTGAACATTAAAATACTCTGTTACCGTGGTGCGTGACAGTCTACTATCATCAGACAATGTTTATTAAGTACAAATATTTTGATATCGTAAAGTTATCTCAGCACCGGCGTAAATTGACTAAGCATTTGGGTGGTGGTTAATATTAACTTTCACACACTGTGGGATGAATATTTCACAAGTAAACTTTTTGTACCATTTACGGCTAACATCCCCATGTAGGGGATAAAATGGATAGGTACTGAGTTTCTCTACCCATAGACAACTGTTGTTCGCGTTACACTACTATATATAATAGCAATCCATTTACCTATTTTTCACAGCAGCAAGAAAAGCAAAGAAAGAACAGTCATACCAAACACCAACCGAAGAACAATCTCAAGAAGAAAAAGATCAAAAGGATCAAAAACATCAAAAGACATTTGAAGCTGGTTTCTTCTGTATACAATCACCAGTGAAGTCACCTACGCCGGCCACTCCGTTGGTAAAGCAGAGTTTGTTGAAAACCGTGTTATCTAGTGAAGCTAAGAAGGCATCAGCTTCAAAGGTATTTAGTATGTTTTAAAATAAATAATGTTAATAAGTATATATGTTTACTAACTTACTTATACATGTATTAATAATAATAATAATTTTGAATGTTGAGGTGACTATGGTGTAATTAGACAAGATTTGATTGTAAACGCGTTGATTGTGATTTCGATCCGCCCATGAGCCTTTTCTGGTAGACAAAGTGCGGCAACATATATTAACCACATTTCAAATTTAAGTCTGTCGTGGAGTGGTGCCACAAGCGTGTGAATGTGAATGTTACGGTTGTGAATTTTATTCCCAGGAAATTAAATATTTAATATTTCCATTTTCTCGCTTTGCTCCAATTATTCCAATGAAAATGGTAAATAGAAGTGTCTTAACATACATACAGAGTGATACTAAAAAATATAATTTCGTCTAAAGCGAAAAAATTGCCTTAAAACTAACACTACTAACACTCCAATCTCTACTAACTATTCATTTTCATGCTTTATGACGCTTTACTTATCTAAATCATAAAAACGATTGTATGAAAGCTATTCCCCTAGTTGAATTTGAACCCGCACCCCTATTTCAATATAAACATATAATAATTTACCAAAGCTAATATGTGCATATGTCATGTCAGAACGCTGCATCATATGCCATGCTTCGGGCTTCACTTATTGGGAAGAATGTAGAGAACGAAGTTTTTGATGTAAGTAATAATAACTGTCTAAAAATTTATATTAAATAATCGCTGTACATGGAAGATATATGAAACAATCTATTGTGGGGGCAGATTATCAACTGAAAACAATACTTTTTTTGTATTTTTTAAATTGAATTGGCTAAAACTTTAGTTTTCAATGTTTAGGTATGATCTATACTTTTTAGAAAACGTATAAAAAAAGTTTGAACGTAGCGGGATTTGAACCTGCACCTTTTTAAAACCGTCCAAGCGCTCTGACCGGTAAGCCATACGTTCTCATCAAGCTATATTGAAATCCTTATATGCTTGTTACAACTTTCCGGTTTTTTCCTAGTTTCTCTTCGGAAATTGTAACTTCTGGAACCTAGTGTAAAAACACCGCTGGATACAGCGGGCAGCAAAAAAAAATTGACATTTTAATCAATCACATATTAATATTTCATTATCTTTCAGGCTTCATTTATTATCTGTTAACTTTACCAACATGCTTGTCATGCGTGCTTAAATAATGTATAAACTCCTAGCATTATTTTTTGTTAAGATATAAATGATTTGACAATACATAAGTTGCACTTTTTTGTACATTATAAAAAATTATGACAATGTAATATTGCACT